>OV815296.1:257500-300020 GCA_929108145.2 Limnephilus rhombicus | reverse complement strand
TTTACTTCCTCCACAGGTACCACGGGCGCCGCCAGGAAGGACCGCGTCCCCCCAGTCGTGATGACCCTGGGGACCCTATCGCATGGACAGGTAACCTCAGCGGTGCAGGGCCACATCGGGCACCTGCGTTTCGAGATCCGATACAGACCAGGGGGAAAGGTCAACATCCTCCTGCAGAGCATGGCAGATCACCGCGCCCTCACCAACGGGCTGCGAGCGGAAGCACGCGGCTTCCATACCTACACGGCGGAGGCAGACAAAATGAAGAAGGCAGTGATAAAGGGCCTGCCTAACGTGGCCACGGAAGAAATAGCCGAAGACCTTACGAACCAAGGCTTCGCCCCCGTCAAGGTCACCAAGATGACGACCACCACGGCCGAGTACCCAATGTACTTGGTACACTTCAACAAGGAAGTTAACATGGGCCAGCTGAGGGCGGCCGTCAAATACCTATGCCACTGCAGGATCCGCCTGCAAAAACACCGCAGCAACCACTTGCAGCACGGGACACAGTGCTACCGCTGCCAGAACTTCGGGCACGGGTCCCGCAACTGCTCACACACCGCGAGGTGTGTGAAATGCCTAGTGGAGCACGCCTCCGCCGAGTGCCCCAAGACCACCAGGGATGAGCCCGCCGCGTGCTGCAACTGCGGAGGCCCCCATCCCGCCAACTATAGGGGCTGCCCGAAGAGGGTGGCATACGTCGCCTCACTGCAACAACATCAGCGACAGCTCCGCCGGGAGGCGCCAGGAGGCAGGACAGAGGCGCCAGGAAGCAGGACACATCCTCATGCGCATCAGACGACGAGGAATGATGGACGCACCTGGGCCCAAGTAGCCGGAGGAGCCTCAGGCCCCCAACAGCGCGAGGAGCAGCCCCGCTCGCAGCCCCGCACGCAGCCCCGCACGCAGCAGCCCGCAGGAGAGGCATACACCGGCGCAGGAGACGCACAACTGATGATGGCCCTGCTACAGGGATTGAGACGGGTGCAACCGCAGTTGGCCGCAGCTGGATCCAACGAGTTGGAGAGGGCATGGATCCTGATGGATCTCATCACGTCCACCATCAATGTCTAATCCCCAGATGGTGAACGTCCTCCTGTGGAATGCCCACAGCATCCGTTTTAAAATTGACGAATTGCTCGCTCTGGCAAACAATACTAACATTGACATTTTTCTCATTACAGAAACTCATCTCAAACCCGACATTCCCCTGAGAGTGCCCGGCTTCGAAGTACACCGAGACGACCGACTAGAGGGCGCAGGCGGAGGCACCGCCATATTCGTTCGTCAAACCATTACTGTACTAGACGTTTGTACATAAACTAAATATAATAGGGAGCTGGCCACAATGACACGCCAATGGAGTTTGGTACGCCAGTGGATTTTGGAATGCCACTGGTCTTTTAAATGAATTTACTACTTTGACAAAAAATGCTTCTAGGTATAATGGCAAAACTGATTTGAGTACTGGATTAAAATAAATATTTTTCACTTTGGAGACTGTGGGAGACTGGGGTTTTTAGGATTTTAGGTTACTGGGATACTGGGAGAGGTAAACTGAATCTAAGACTGATTAAAACACTTGAAAAGAGGTTTGAACTTGGAGACTGTTGGTATCTTGAGTAGGTATTGTTTCTTCTTGGCTGATAGTTTTGAACTGACTTCCTACCGGTTTGACTTCTATTTTTATAGGACAAACTCAGGTCGGACTTTTGGGGGACAGAACCTCCTTAATTTTTCTAAGGTACTTGTTTTAGGTAATTTCCCTGGTCGCTACGATTGGAAGTCAGCTGTGTTAAAATTATGTGTGATAGTTTTTGCCAAGATTTTACCAACTCAGGATCCCAAAGCTTCACATCATTTTTATTGTGTTTACAAGAAAAGGTACAAGTATACATATGTGATATAAGGTACAATTTTAAACAGTAAATATTTTTCTTAAAGTGCAACAATCACTGATAGACGTCAGTTTTTGGGTTGTTTTTGTAGTACATACTCATTTTTAGGTGATGATGTTTATTTCTTGATCCAAATTATTCCCAATTTCTCGAAATTGAGCTCCAAATTTTTCGGAAGATGAATTCGCTGTCGTAAATATTTACGATTCAGATTTTTCCTTTGTTCAGAATTGACCAATAGTGGCTCGGCTGGTCGCATGGTGGGGGTGACGTAAATAGTCAGCCATTTCCTTGGCGTTGATCATTGCTGTCTGGAGTCCCTTGTGGAAGCATTAGGTGGTTATTCAGATGTGTTTTCCAGTCCAATGAGGCTGCTGCATGTATTCATTATCAATTTCATTTATGTTTTCAATTGATTAGTTAGTTAAAGGACATAATAGCGTTGTAGACAAGTCATTTGGAAGGGGCACCACATGCACATAATTCCGCTAGCCAATAGCAGCTCTCAGATTGTCGTGCTGGCGGCATGGTACTCTGTGGGAGCGTAAATTCCATTCTTGAATTTCCATGGTTGTCAAAAGCTTTCGCGCACTCGTTAGATGCACACGGATTCCTACGACACGTTCCATACACTCCCCTCAGTGCAGTCTCGACTGTGCTCAGCTACTTCGTCGGGCGTGTCCTTTTCCGATGTCTGAGTTTTGAGTCGGGTGTCTTCGCAGAGTGTACAGTTTCATCAGTTGCTGGCGTGGCAGGCAGAATGACGGCGATTTTGACTGCCGGCCTTACGTATATCCCAGTGCTGGTTTGGATCCGGGCAGTTCTGACTTGTCCATCAGCTGCAGGTATTGCTTCGATGATACGGCCACGTGGCCAACTGTTTCGAGGCAGTGCTGGGTCCATGATGATCACTAGGTCATCCTTCTTAATTGGTGTAGTTGGATGGTGCCATTTTTGCCGGACAGCCATGGTAGGTAGGTATTCCCGCAGCCATCGCCTCCAGAAGGTGTCTGCAAGTTGTTGTCCGATGCGCCACTGGCGGCGTAGGCATGTTTCCTCTTCTTTTTTGTCGTAGAAGGATAATTGAGGGCGCTTCCCGGCTGACCCTAGCAAAAAGTGGTTGGGTGTTAGAGGTTCTTCATCACGTGGGTCAACTGAAATGTGGGTGAGTGGACGATTATTTACCACAAACTCAGCTTCTGCAAGTGCGGTGCGTAGCGTTTCTTCTTTTGGTGCTCTTTCCTTTAGTGTAGCGCTTAGGGCTTTCTTTACTGATCGTACTAATCTTTCCCAAGCTCCCCCCATGTGCGGACTTAGTGGTGGTATGAAGTGCCACTCGATGCCCTGGGTAGCTATTGCGTCAATCATTCTGGCGTCTTGACTTATTGACAGCAGGGCGTCCCTCATCTCGGTGTCAGCTCCGTGAAAGTTTGTCCCGTTGTCCGAGTACATGGCTGCTGGTTGTCCTCTGCGGGCGGTCATTCTTTGTAGGGCCATGATGGCCGAGTCAGCAGTCAGTGAAGCGGCTAGTTCTAGGTGAATGGCGCGTGTCGAGAGGCAGGTGAAGATGGCTCCATATCGTTTTTCTCGATGCCTACCGACCGTGATAGCCATAGGGCCGAAATAGTCAAGCCCACAGTGTGTGAATGGGCGGACGTGATGCATCAGGCGGGGTGGTGGTAATGCGCCCATCAGAGGTGGAGTCGGTTTGCTGCGTCGTATGAAGCAAGTGGGGCAGGCGTGCGTTATCTTCCTGCTTGTTGTGCGTAGTCGTATTATGAAGAAATGATTGCGTATTTCTGCTACTGTTTTCTCAGTACTAGGATGATCCGCCTTTTTGTGGTAGTGACTGATAAGAAGTCGAGTGTAGGGTTCGTCGCCGTCCAGTATTATGGGAGTTCGGGCCACACTCTTTGTTCTTTCCAAGGCTTGTAGTCGGGTCCCCATTCGTAGTAGGTCATCTGGTCCAAAGAATGGGTTCAGGGAGTTGAGGCGGCTGCCAGCAGGCAGTTTTTGACCTTGTCGGATGATGTGTAGATCAGTTGTGAAAGCGTCTTCCTGGGACCTTTTGATCCATCTGTGTTCTGCTGCTTTTATCTCATCGGCTAGTAGTGGGCCTTCTACTGGTTTATTGGGCCCCATCTTGCATCGTCTGATAAATCGGAGGATCCAAGCTGTGGAGCGAATCAGCCGGTGCCATGAGGAGAACCGCTCTACTGATGGGAGTGCTTCGCCCCTGGTGGACACAAGGCCAACGTAGTGAGGTTTGACTTCTAGTGTCAGGTCGTCAGGCCTGTGGGCGGGTGCCCGTTCTTTTGGCCACGCACCCTCCGGGGAAGTGAGAAAGGCTGGGCCAGTAAACCATCTTCCTTCTGGTGTTAAGTCTGGTACCTCTAAGTCTCGTGTTCCTATGTCAGCGGGATTGAGTTTTGTGGGTACCCATTTCCAGTCGGGTATGTTGGTTAGTTCGTCTATTTCCCCCAATCGGTTTGCCACAAAGGTTGAGTAGGCGCGTGGGTCGGTGCGTAACCAGCATAGTACAGTTGTGGAGTCTGTCCAGAAGCAGGTGCGGGATATCAGGGCTTTGCTTTCTTTTTGGATCGTCTGGGCTAGTCTCGCTGCTATGAGGGCGGCTTGAAGCTCGAGGCGTGGAATGGAGAGAGGCTTCAGTGGCGCTACCTTGCATTTACTTGCAAGGAATGTTACTCGTAAGGATCCATCTATTTTTTCGGTGAAGTAGGCCACGGCACAGCAAGCTTGCTCGGATGCATCGCAGAAAAGGTGTAGTGTTACGTTGTTTAGTTTGTTGTAGAGGCAACGTCTCGGGATTGAGATGCTGTTCGTGTGCAACAGATTTAGCCAGTCTGTCCATCTCTGGGCGTGTTCAGGGGCAATGGGTTCATCCCAGCCGACGCTTGAGCGCCACACTGCTTGCAGTAGCATCTTAGATCTGATGGTAAGGCAGGCAACGAAGCCGACTGGGTCGAAGATCTTCATTACTATAGATAATAGTTGCCGCTTGGTAGGTTGTGTGGCCGTGTCGTGGGAGATTGCCTCACGAAATGAGTACAGGAAGCGGTCTGTGGTGGGGTCCCAGATTAAACCAAGCACTCGCTCTGTTTCCGGACCTCCGCTGCTGATTTGTATCGTGGAGCTGGCACGGTCTTCTATAGGTACGCTAGCTAGGGCCGCCGGGCTGTTGGACGCCCAATTTGTCAAGTGGAACCCTCCTTTCGCGAGCAGGGCACTTACACTTTGGGCGAGTGCAGCAGCTTCATTGGGTGTGTCTGCTGCATCTAGGTAATCGTCCATGTAGAACTTGGTGCGTACGGCTTTTGCGGCGGCCGGGTACTCGTGCTCGTATGTTTCAGCCACTTTATTTCGGACGAATTGGGCACTGCTTGGGGAACAGGTGGCTCCGAACATCATCGATGACATTTGATAGGTGTCTGGTTCGTGATGGGGTGATGTCCTCCACAGGAATAGCTGGGACGACTGATCTTCTCGCCTTATTTTTATTTGCAGGAACATTTCTTTGATGTCTGCAGCAATAGCGATGTTTCCTTCCCGGAAGCGTATTATATTCCCCAGGAGGGAGGACAGCAGGTCAGGACCAGTAAGCAGCTGGTCGTTGAGGGAGGTTCCTCGGCATCGGCTTGCGGCATCGAACACCACTCTGATTTTTCCTGGCTTATTTGGGTTGATTACTGCAAAGTGGGGCAGGTACCATTTGCGAGGTGTGGTGGTGGAAGCTTCATGGCTTGATAACTTCTTGGCATAGCCTTTGTTGATAAGTTGATTTATTTTGTCGTTGTAGGCCACTGCTAGATTTTTGTCTTTTTCTAGCTTTTTCTCCAGGGACAGAAGTCGTTTCAGCGCACACTGCCGATTGTCAGGTAACGTGGCTTCTGGTTTGCGCCATAGTAGACCGGTTTCCCACCTTCCTACAGGAAGAGGACGGGTAGTTGCATTCATAAGTGCAATTGCCTGTTGTTCGCTTGCATTGACTCTGGTGGCTGATGTTACTCCGAGGGAGTCGATGGCGAAGTTGGTTTTTACTAGCTCCCTCAACTGTATGTCTGCGGCCGTTTCTGGTTGTAGTGCCAAAGTGGTGGTCGTGTTATTATCTCTGGGGTTGACTCCCCCATGAGCGATCCATCCTAGTGCGGTGCGTGATGCTATTCGCGCAGTATCATTGCATTCACGAACTTCCCTTGACACGATCAGGTGAGCGTTATCTTGGCCTATTAGCAGCTTCGGGACGACCGACCTTCCTTGGGTCTGTTGCTCCGGCAGGTTGAGGTTGCTTATTGTGCTGGCAGATATGTGGAATGTATTACTGTTGCCTGCACCTCGTATTCTTAGTCTCACTCGTTGGGAGAGATTGTCGGAGGTGCACATTCCTTTCGCGCCGTGGATTCGCAGTCCGTGAACTGGGCCGTTTGCTCCGACTTGTATTGCGGTGTCAGCGTCGACAAGTGTTACTGTGGATCCTTCATCCAGGAGAGCGAACACTGACACTTCTTCTTTGTTTGGAGCGCTTAATATGACTGGCGCAATTTTTAATAGTACTCTCTGTCCGGAGTCCTGGCGTCACAAATTGACATTTTCCACGGCGCTTTTTCGTACGAACTCGGGATTATGTAGCAGGGGGTGGTGTGGGGATCTGCAATCTCCTACTTTGCACCATTGGTTTATTTTGCAGCTTCGTGAGTGGTGTTTTTCTAAGCACTTGCGGCATAATCTTCCCGTGCGTACAGTTTCCCATCGGAGTTCAACATCTTTGGCTGCGAATTCTTTGCATTCGCGGGTTTTATGATCGCCGCCACATTGGGCGCAGCTTTCATCAGCAGTTTTTCTTTTTCGGCTTGGTCCAGGGTAAGTATGTTCCTCGTTTACTTTGCGTTTTATGGGGGCAATCTTTTCTTTTGGGCCATCCCTGATTTCTTCTTGATGTCCGGCATGTATTTGCTCATGGCTCGGTAGAAGTCGCATGCGATCACTCTCTTCTTCCTCCTGGTACCCGGCATGTATTTGTTCACGGCGTGGTCGAGATCGTATGTGGTCCACCATCCCACTGTTTGGAATTGCGTTTGACACCTCTTTCAGAAAGGCAGCGAGCTGGGTTATGGTGGCCGGAGCGTGTTGTTTGCGGATCTCGATTAGCCATGCCAGACGCAGGGAACTTGGCATTTTGTCAGTGACGTCATTCATTAATGCAGGATTGGTGAGATAACCTTCGGTTTTCAGGATCCGGAGAGATGCCACCAGGTTTTGTACCGTTCCGGAGAAATCTGCCAGGTCCTCGAGTGATACCTCGGTCGTGAGGTAAGGTAGTTTTTTAACCTTGTCTAGCATAAATTTTGCTATGGAGTTAGCGCTGCCGTATCGCTGCTCGAGGACGCTGATGATCTCTGGGACTTGCGCAGGATCCATTAGTAGGGGACCCACGGTATCTCGTGCCTTGCCTTTGAGGGCGCGCTGCAGCCGAATGAGATTTTCGCTTGGAGTCATTTGGCAGGTGGCGGTGGATTGAGCGTACTGCGCCTTCCAGGTGGGCCACTCCAGGGGGTCTCCGGAGAAGGTAGGCAAATCTTTTGCTGTGGATTGCCTGGCAATGAGGGCAGCCATTCTTGAATCATCTTCTAATGTGCGGGGGCTATCTTGCGTTCTGGAAGAGCGAAGGGCCTCTGCCATCACAGAGGCGATCTGGGCCAGTGGGTCGTTGCCATGCTGCAACCATTCTCGGGTGTGCCGTGCTGTCTGATTGGCTGTGTGCGGTGGTGTAAATAATGGGGAATCCTGGCCGGAGGAGGCTGGCTGATGCTGGTACCCTGCTGTGTTGTAAAGTGGGCGCTCGGGTCCGATATGGCTGTATTCGGCCGTAGGGATGTTCTTCGCAGGGCCCGTCAGTAGTGTGTACTCTTGGGTGGCGGCGGCGGCGTATCCGGTTGGATCGGTTACAGCAAATTCATTGGTAGGCTGACCGGCTGGTGTGTCCATTTGAGTAGTTGCATATCTCGTTGCAAACTCTTCGGCCGGCTTGTAAACTTGAGTGGCATATCTCGTTGCAAACTCATTAGTAGAAGGGCCGGTTGGTGCATGCACTTGAGTAGTTGCATATCTCGTTGCAAACTCTTCGGCTGGCTTGTGTACTTGAGTGGCATATCTCGTTGCGAACTCATTAGTAGAAGAGCCGGTTGGTGCGTGCACTTGAGTTGTTGCATATCTCGTTGCAAACTCTCCGGTAGACGGGCCGTCTGACGTGTGTACTCGAGTGGCATATCTCGTTGCGAACTCGTTCGTAGACGGGCCGGTTGGTGCCTGGGTTTGAATTACTGCCTGACCGAGGTTGGCTCGCAGGGTCGGGCTGGTTGGTGCGGGCTCCTGGGTAGGTTGGCTGACTGCTTGGCGTGTTGCAGCGTTCAGGGCTGCGAGCAGATTGGTTGTCTGCTTGGCGTGACGTCTGTCCCGGATGCGCATCTCTCGGCGCAGCAATCGCAGGGAGTCTTCAGTTGATTCAGAAGTTGTTTCGCTGCTTTTACTGTTGGATCCGTGGAGGCTCTTGGCGACACATTCTGGAGCAGGTTGGTCAAGAGTGATGAGGTCAGGGTTCCTGGCAGGGTTCGCACCAGATAGATCGTGGCGGGTTCCGCTGGATGGCGTCTCATCGATGTCTACGGTGCGTGGGCCCGGGGTCCGACGGGGTGCCACTGGCATGTTTCGGCTTGTTCCCGGGGCGTTAGGTTTAGACAGCGATGTTTCGGAAGATGTCGGGGTCTTACGGCCACTGCGAAGAGACGGCATTTCCACTGGGTAAGACTGAAGGCGTGTTATGTGTGGATCCGGCTCGAAGGACCAATTGTACTAGACGTTTGTACATAAACTAAATATAATAGGGAGCTGGCCACAATGACACGCCAATGGAGTTTGGTACGCCAGTGGATTTTGGAATGCCACTGGTCTTTTAAATGAATTTACTACTTTGACAAAAAATGCTTCTAGGTATAATGGCAAAACTGATTTGAGTACTGGATTAAAATAAATATTTTTCACTTTGGAGACTGTGGGAGACTGGGGTTTTTAGGATTTTAGGTTACTGGGATACTGGGAGAGGTAAACTGAATCTAAGACTGATTAAAACACTTGAAAAGAGGTTTGAACTTGGAGACTGTTGGTATCTTGAGTAGGTATTGTTTCTTCTTGGCTGATAGTTTTGAACTGACTTCCTACCGGTTTGACTTCTATTTTTATAGGACAAACTCAGGTCGGACTTTTGGGGGACAGAACCTCCTTAATTTTTCTAAGGTACTTGTTTTAGGTAATTTCCCTGGTCGCTACGATTGGAAGTCAGCTGTGTTAAAATTATGTGTGATAGTTTTTGCCAAGATTTTACCAACTCAGGATCCCAAAGCTTCACATCATTTTTATTGTGTTTACAAGAAAAGGTACAAGTATACATATGTGATATAAGGTACAATTTTAAACAGTAAATATTTTTCTTAAAGTGCAACAATCACTGATAGACGTCAGTTTTTGGGTTGTTTTTGTAGTACATACTCATTTTTAGGTGATGATGTTTATTTCTTGATCCAAATTATTCCCAATTTCTCGAAATTGAGCTCCAAATTTTTCGGAAGATGAATTCGCTGTCGTAAATATTTACGATTCAGATTTTTCCTTTGTTCAGAATTGACCAATAGTGGCTCGGCTGGTCGCATGGTGGGGGTGACGTAAATAGTCAGCCATTTCCTTGGCGTTGATCATTGCTGTCTGGAGTCCCTTGTGGAAGCATTAGGTGGTTATTCAGATGTGTTTTCCAGTCCAATGAGGCTGCTGCATGTATTCATTATCAATTTCATTTATGTTTTCAATTGATTAGTTAGTTAAAGGACATAATAGCGTTGTAGACAAGTCATTTGGAAGGGGCACCACATGCACATAATTCCGCTAGCCAATAGCAGCTCTCAGATTGTCGTGCTGGCGGCATGGTACTCTGTGGGAGCGTAAATTCCATTCTTGAATTTCCATGGTTGTCAAAAGCTTTCGCGCACTCGTTAGATGCACACGGATTCCTACGACACGTTCCATACAATTACATCTACAAGAATCCCTACTCCGAAGTTGAAGCATACCGAAGCCACGATTATCGAAGTCACCATAGAGGATAGAGCGCATACCATCATCGCCGCCTACTGCAACCATCCCAACCTACTGGTTAGAGAAGATCTCGATAAATTACTTAATTTGCGCCCTATTGTCATTCTAGGAGGAGATCTGAACGCCAAGCACAATTATTGGAACAACTACAGAGGCAACGCGAATGGGAAAACGCTCTTTTCACATATGCAGACGCACAACTACACGATAATGGCGCCGAGTGACAGTCGCTTCTGTGACAACAGATTTTTTCGCTCCCGAACCGCTCTGTCTGGCTCGTGTTTACACGGCCAGACACCTGCTATTTGTCAGTTTTTTTTTTTTTCATTTACTAGATTCTTATATATCTTGAAGAGATGAATCATTTAAATTTACTGAATTTAAAGTTAATGTTCTTTATAAATAGAACGGCGTCATTTGCGCCTTGCAATTTTTACCTCATGTGGGTATTTAAAAATGTTACCTGGCTATTATAGTCTTAAAGGTCTCGTGTTTCATCGGTAGGGAAAAATTGTTATCTAAAAACCCTACTAAAATTGCATGTTTCGTCCAGACTCAACATCAATCTTCATCATCAGAGCAGCGGCGGTCGAATGCCATATATACATACGTGTCTGTTTGTGTTATGTTGGGAGTGGGAAGGAGGCGGTCATGTCCTTTTAAATTTGGAGCTCTTCCGCATTTGCCTTTGGGAATGAGGAAACCATGAAAAACCTCATCCGGGAAGAGTCGGCCGACAGTCAACATGAAACTGGTCGGCCTTCAGTGATTTCAGTATATGAAATCCTGCATTTTGTGGTGTGGGGTGTATGTGTCTGTTTTTATGTGAAATATATACTTTATGGGAAATTTTTAGAATAAACATACATAAACATACATATTATACAATATTATCTAGATATATAAATAGATATGTAAACATAAGTTACAGGGGGGGCGTCTGGTAGTTAGGAATACCTACTGCTCGCTCACTCGTCCGCGTCTGAATCTGGTTCATACCAGATGTGGTTCAGGTCCATCAGAATATGTTTAGGTAGTCTGTGTGTATATCTGAAAGTAAAGTCACTAGGTGCATTGTATTGACCGATTTCCTTTATAAGTCTATTTTTACTGTGTCTCAGAGATTTGTAAAATCGGTCTGTCAGTCGGTGTGTGTATTCGAATAATGTTGGAATGTCTTCTCTTGCATGTAGTCTTTTCAAATTCGTTCTGATTCTAGTGTTGTATGCGATTTTAATGCAGAGATTTTGTAGCGTCTGTAGTTTCGAGTGGTCGGAGTGAGAAATACTACTCCACACGGGAATAGCGTATGTCAGTACCGGTCGAATGAGCGAGTAGTAGATCAGGAGCTTGGTTCTGGGAAGTAGCGGACTTCTTCTGTTGAAGATGGGCTTCATCGCGCCGACTGCCTTTCTGGCTCTTGCGTGCATCTTGGCTATGTGAGATTTCCAGTTGAGACGTGAGTCCATTGTCAGGCCCAGGTATACGACTTCATCTTTCCATTCTAGGACGTGCCCTCCCATTTCGATGTTGACATCTGGTGATCTTCTTTTTCGTTTCCTCGTGTACATGATGACTTCGGTCTTCGCCTCGTTTAGTTTGAGTCGCCATTGCTTGTAGTACTCTACGAGTGCGTCGAGCGCTCTCTGTAGGTAAATGGCCGCCATGTCTGATTTCAGCGAGGAAACGTAAAGTTTGACGTCGTCTGCGTAAATAGATAGCTTGCATCTCTCGTCACGGGGGATGTCGTGTGTGAATATATTGAATAGATGAGGTCCGAGTAGACTTCCTTGCGGCACGCCCTTTGGAATCTCACGTATCGATGACAGCGCGTTCCTGATGAAAACTCGGAAGGATCTGTCCTTTAGGTATTCTTGAATCACTCTCGTTAGGTATATGGGCGTGTTTGTTTTGTGCAATTTGTGCAGTAGCCCTTTGATCCAAACGGTGTCAAATGCCTTCTCCAAGTCTAGCAGTGCAGCGGCGATGTAGCGATGTTCGTTAAATCTTCGGGCGATGAATTCCGCTACTCTGGTAAGTTGATGGGTAGTGGAGTGCCTCTTTCTGAATCCAAACTGCTCGTCTGGCAAAGTGTTGTTTTCTTCGTGGTGTGGAAGCAGCCTGTTGAGTATAACCTGTTCAAATACCTTGCTCAGCGTGGAAAGTAGACTGATCGGCCGATAGTTTGTCGGCTGCTTCTTGTCCTTGTTTGGCTTGGAAAAGGGCAGCACGGTCGCCGTTTTCCAGATCTGAGGGAAATGTCCGATGATGAGGCAGGCATTGAACAGCTTTGTGATGTAAATGATGGCTTTCTGCGGTAGATGTTTGAGTAGAATGTTGTGTATTTGATCGCTTCCCGGCGCTTTATTTGTCTTCAATCGTCTGATGATGACGGCTACTTCGCTTGGCGTGCTGAAGTGGATATCGGCGGCGTTCGTCTGCTCGGCTTGCTCGAGATTTCGTAGAGACTCTTCTACAAGTCGATCCGTTTCCGGGTCGGATAGTCCGTCCGTGGCTGCGTAGGCTCTCTCGAATCCGTCGGCGAGCGCGTTTGCCTTTTCTTCAAGTGAAAGTGCCAGCCCTGATCCGTCTAGCTTCTCTAGCGGGGGAATCGTGTGATCTTCGCGTCTCAGCGCTTTTGCCATTTTCCATAGGCTGTTGTCCTTTGGCGTGAGTGATGTAACTTTCTTCGTCCAAAGTTCGCGTCTGAGGTCGGTGATTTCTTGCTTGATTTCCCGCTGTAGCGTGTTGTAAGCCGTTTTGAAGTAGCCGTCGCGCGTACTATGATAGATGCGTCGCAGGCGATTCTTCTCCTTGATGAGTGATAATACGTGCTCGGGAAGCTTGATCGTGTATGTGTGTGCTTCTTTGAGAGGTATGAATGTGTCTTGTGCATGTTGTATGATTTCCGTGAGAGTGCTTGCGGCCTCGTCGATTTCTTCCTTCGAGCGCAGAGTCCCCGACGTGAGGTGTATTTGTTCGTTTATCTGTTTCTTGAATCCTTCCCAGTCGGCGTCTTTGTAATTTCGCTGTTTTCTAGGGCTCCTTGAAGTTGTCCCTCCGATATTGAAGCTCACGGGCAGGTGGTCCGACGAAAGTTCATCCAGCGTGCGCAGTGGCGAGATCGATTTAGCGTTTTTCTCGAGTACGATGTCCAGAGTACTAGGGTACTTTGCGCGTGTTGAGTGGAATGTCGGTTTGTCCGGTGCCATTATCGAGTAGTTATGTGTCTGCATATGCGTGAAGAGCGTTTTCCCATTCGCGTTGCCTATGTAGTTATTCCAATAGTTGTGTTTTGCGTTCAGGTCTCCTCCTAAAACAACAATTGGGCGCAAATTAAGTAGTTTATCCAGGTCTTCTCTCACCAGACGGTTGGCTTCATTGCAGTAGGCGGCGATGAAGGTGTGCGCTCTATCCTCTATGATGACTTCGATAATCGTGGCCTCAGTATTTTTTAGCTTCGGAGTAGGGATTCTTGTAGAAGTGATTGATTGTCGAACGAATATGGCGGTACCTCCACCTCTTCCTTCCAATCGGTCGTCTCGGTGAACTTCAAAGCCGGGCACTCTCAACGGTGTGTCGTGTTTTAGATGTGTTTCTGAAATGAGAATAATGTCAGTATTAGTGTTATTTGCCAGAGCGAGCAGTTCATCAGTCTTGAATCGGATGCTGTTGGCGTTCCACAGGAGGACGTTCACCATCTGGGGATTAGACATTGATGGTGGACGTGATGAGATCCATCAGGATCCATGCCCTCTCCAACTCGTTGGAGCCAGCGGCGGCCAACTGCGGTTGCACCCGTCTCAATCCCTGGAGCAGGGCCATCATCAGTTGTGCATCTCCTGCGCCGGTGTATGCCTCTCCTGCGGGCTTCTGCGTGCGGGACTGCGTATGGGGCTGCGAGCGGGGCTGCTCCTCGTGCTGCTCCTCACGCTGCTCCTCGCGCTGTTGGGAGGCCGTGGTTCCGCGGGCCACGTTGGCCCAACTGCGTCCGTCGGTCCTCGAGGTCTGCTGGGCATGTGGCCCGCTGGTTCCTGGTGCTTGGCGCCGGTTCTGTCGCTGGTGCTGCTGCAGCGAAGCGACGTAGGCTACCCTCTTCGGGCAGCCCCTGTAGTTGGCGGGATGGGGGCCTCCGCAGTTACAGCACGCGGCGGGCTCGTCCCTTGTGGTTTTGGGGCACTCGGCCGAGGCATGCTCCACCAAGCACTTCACACACCTCGCGGTGTGGGCGCAGTTTCGGGACCCATGCCCGAAGTTTTGGCAGCGGTAGCACTGCGTCCCGTGCTGCAGATGGTTGCTGCGGTGCTTCTGCAGGCGTATCTTGCAGTGGCACAGGTATTTAACTGCTGCCCTTAGTTGACCCATGTTGACCTCTTTGTCGAAGTGGGCCAAGTACATGGGATACTCGGCCGAGGCGGTCGTCATTCTTATGACCTTTGCGGGAGGGAATCCTTGTTCCGAGAGGCTCGCAGCGATGTCCTCCGTGTCGATGTTAGGCAGGCCCTTGATGACCGCCTTTTTCATCTTGTCCGCCTCCGCTGTGTAGGTGTGGAAGCCACGCGCCTCCGCACGCAGCCCGTTGGTAAGGGCACGGTGGTCCGTCATGCTATGAACGATGATGTTCACTTTACCGCCCGATCTGTACTGCACTCTAAAATGCGAGTGCCCGATGTGGCCCTGCACCGCTGTGGTGACCTGTCCGTGTGAGAGTGTCCCCAGCGTCATCACAACCGGGGGCACTCGGTCCTTCCGTGCAGACTGGCCGCTGGTACCTGCAAAAGAAGAATTTGTATTAGAGTTAGTATTTGGGCGCTTCGCCTGCGACGCTCCGCCGCCGACGCCGCCTTCGGATACTTCGTTCAAGCTGCTAAAGCGGTTGCCGACAACAACTGCTCGGGGTTCCTGCGGTGAAAGGGGCCTTTTGACGGTGTTGGAGGGCCTCGTCCAGCCTTCCTCCTGGCGGGTCGTCTCCATATCCTGGGCGGGTGGCTGGGGTCTGGGGGGCGGGACGTAGGCCGAAGCTGGGCCTACTGGGGGGCGGCTAGGCCCAGGGGTGGATGCGGATGCGGCCTCAGTCATCTCGGGGGGCGGCAGGGGGATGGATTCCGGCTTGGTCCTCGGGTCAGCGGGGTGATTTTGCGATGTCTGCTGGGGCTGGGAGGCAGGGATTGTAATGAGAATTGTCCCCGTCTTGGTTTGCCGTCGATACTGGCGGGCGCCCTGGGGGATCTCGATTGGCGAATCCGCCGGGTCAGCTAGTTCCATCCGCGCGGACAACATCCGCACGGCAGGTATTCGGTATTTCCTCTTCTGTATGGGGATTTTAGTTTTGTGGCGTCTCGGTGGGGCCAGGTTCTTCTTCCTTGCCTTCAAAAAGGCAGTTGGCGGCGCGGTGGCCTAGGTAGTGAGCCGGTCGGCGTCCGGCCGGCTAACAAAATAGCAGGTGTCTGGCCGTGTAAACACAAGCCAGACAAAAGCGACTTGGGGGCGAAAGAGCACTCGTCTCGGAAAGCGACTGTCGCTGGCGGCAGTCACTGAGCGACTCGATCGGCCTGCTATTTGTCAGCCGGCCGGACTCCGACCGGCTCACTGCCTAGGCCACCGCGCCGCCAACTGCCTTTTTCAAGGCAAAGAAGAACAAGAAGGACGACCTGGCCCCACCGAGAAAAGAAGCCCCCAAGAACACCCCCGCAATCCTAAAGCGGAAATACAAAACACCGGCCGTGCGGATGATTCCCGCGCGGCACCTTTCTGCCATCCCTGAAGACTCCACCACCTACCGGACAAAGACTGGGACCATCAAGGTCCCCAACTCCCAACCACTGCAGCCCCATCCCGCTGACCCGAGGACGAAGCCGGCAGCCATCCCCCTACCGCCCCCGAAGATGCCCGAGACCGCCACCGCAGCCGGGCCCAGCCGCCCTCCAGTAGGCCCAGCTTCAGGCTACGTTCCGCCCCCCAGATTCCAGCCCCTTCAGGACATGGAGATAACAAGAGAGGAGGAAGGTTGGACGAGGCCGACCAACCCCATCAAGAGGCCAGGATCCCCGCAGGAACCCCGGGCGGTTGTTGTCGGCAACCGCTTCGGCAACTTGAGGGAAGTATCCGAAGGCGGCGGCGCGTCGCAGGCGAAACGCGCAAATAATAATTCATTTACTTCCTCCACAGGTACCACGGGCGCCGCCAGGAAGGACCGCGTCCCCCCAGTCGTGATGACCCTGGGGACCCTATCGCATGGACAGGTAACCTCAGCGGTGCAGGGCCACATCGGGCACCTGCGTTTCGAGATCCGATACAGACCAGGGGGAAAGGTCAACATCCTCCTGCAGAGCATGGCAGATCACCGCGCCCTCACCAACGGGCTGCGAGCGGAAGCACGCGGCTTCCATACCTACACGGCGGAGGCAGACAAAATGAAGAAGGCAGTGATAAAGGGCCTGCCTAACGTGGCCACGGAAGAAATAGCCGAAGACCTTACGAACCAAGGCTTCGCCCCCGTCAAGGTCACCAAGATGACGACCACCACGGCTGAGTACCCAATGTACTTGGTACACTTCAACAAGGAAGTTAACATGGGCCAGCTGAGGGCGGCCGTCAAATACCTATGCCACTGCAGGATCCGCCTGCAAAAACACCGCAGCAACCACTTGCAGCACGGGACACAGTGCTACCGCTGCCAGAACTTCGGGCACGGGTCCCGCAACTGCTCACACACCGCGAGGTGTGTGAAATGCCTAGTGGAGCACGCCTCCGCCGAGTGCCCCAAGACCACCAGGGATGAGCCCGCCGCGTGCTGCAACTGCGGAGGCCCCCATCCCGCCAACTATAGGGGCTGCTCGAAGAGGGTGGCATACGTCGCCTCACTGCAACAACATCAGCGACAGCTCCGCCGGGAGGCGCCAGGAGGCAGGACAGAGGCGCCAGGAAGCAGGACACATCCTCATGCGCATCAGACGACGAGGAATGATGGACGCACCTGGGCCCAAGTAGCCGGAGGAGCCTCAGGCCCCCAACAGCGCGAGGAGCAGCCCCGCTCGCAGCCCCGCACGCAGCAGCCCGCAGGAGAGGCATACACCGGCGCAGGAGACGCACAACTGATGATGGCCCTGCTACAGGGATTGAGACGGGTGCAACCGCAGTTGGCTGCAGCTGGATCCAACGAGTTGGAGAGGGCATGGATCCTGATGGATCTCATCACGTCCACCATCAATGTCTAATCCCCAGATGGTGAACGTCCTCCTGTGGAATGCCCACAGCATCCGTTTTAAAATTGACGAATTGCTCGCTCTGGCAAACAATACTAACATTGACATTTTTCTCATTACAGAAACTCATCTCAAACCCGACATTCCCCTGAGAGTGCCCGGCTTCGAAGTACACCGAGACGACCGACTAGAGGGCGCAGGCGGAGGCACCGCCATATTCGTTCGTCAAACCATTACATCTACAAGAATCCCTACTCCGAAGTTGAAGCATACCGAAGCCACGATTATCGAAGTCACCATAGAGGATAGAGCGCATACCATCATCGCCGCCTACTGCAACCATCCCAACCTACTGGTTAGAGAAGATCTCGATAAATTACTTAATTTGCGCCCTATTGTCATTCTAGGAGGAGATCTGAACGCCAAGCACAATTATTGGAACAACTACAGAGGCAACGCGAATGGGAAAACGCTCTTTTCACATATGCAGACGCACAACTACACGATAATGGCGCCGGACAAACCGACTTACCACTCAGCACACGCAATTTACCCAAGTACTCTGGATATAGTACTTGAGAAGAACGCCAAGACCATCTCGCCATTGCGCACGCTGGACGAACTGTCGTCGGACCACCTGCCCGTGAGCTTCAGTATAGGAGGAACGACTTCAAGGAGCCCCAGAAAGCGGCGAAACTACAAGGACGCCGACTGGGAAGGATTCAAAAAAGAGATTAACGAACGGATACATCTCACGTCGGCAACTCTGCGCTCAAAGGAAGAGATCGACGAAGCCGCAAGCACTCTGACCGAAATCATCCAAATTGCACAAGACACTTTCATCCCCCTCAAAGACGAACAGACATTCACGATCAAGCTTCCCGAGCACGTCTTATCGCTCATTAAGGAGAAAAATCGCCTGCGACGCATCTACCATCACACGCGCGACGGCTACTTCAAAACGGCCTACAACACTCTACAGCGGGAAATCAAGCAGGAGATCACCGACCTCAGACGCGAACTTTGGACGAAGAAAGTTACGTCACTCACGCCAAAGGACAACAGCCTATGGAAAATGGCAAAAGCGCTGAGACACGAAGATCACGCGATTCCCCCGCTAGAGAAGCTAGACGGATCAGGGTTGGCACTTTCACTCGAAGAAAAAGCAAACGCGCTCGCCGATGGATTCGAGAGAGCCTACGCAGCCACGGACGGCCTATCGGACCCGGAAACGGATCGACTAGTAGAAGAGTCTCTAAGAAACCTCGAACAAGCCGAGCAGACGAACGCCGCCGATATTCACTTCAGCACACCGAGCGAAGTAGCCGTCATTATCAGGCGATTGAAGACAAATAAGGCGCCGGGAAGCGATCAAATACATAACATCCTACTGAAACATCTACCTCAGAAAGCCATCATCTTCATCACCAAACTGTTCAATGCCTGCCTCACCATCGGACATTTCCCAGAGATCTGGAAAACGGCGACCGTGCTGCCTTTTTCCAAGCCAAACAAGGACAAGAAGCAGCCGACAAACTATCGGCCGATTAGCCTACTCTCCACGCTGAGCAAGGTATTTGAACAGGTGATTCTCAACAGACTTCTACCACACCACGAAGACACTTTACCAGACGAACAATTCGGATTTAGGAAAAGGCATTCCACCACCCATCAGCTATCCAGAGTAGCGGAATTCATCGCGAGAAGATTCAACGAAAATCGCTACACCGCCGCTGCATTGCTAGACTTGGAAAAGGCATTTGACACCGTTTGGATAAAAGGGCTCCTGCACAAACTACACAGACTGAACACGCCCATATACCTAACGAGAGTGATACAAGAATACCTCAAGAACAGATCCTTCCAAGTCTTCATCAGGAACGCGCTGTCGACACTACGTGAGATTCCAAAAGGCGTGCCTCAGGGAAGTCTACTGGGACCTCACCTCTTCAACATCTTCACGCACGACATCCCCCATGACGAGAGATGCAACCTTTCCATCTATGCAGACGACGTCAAACTTTACGTTTCCTCGACGCAAGCAGACATGGCAGCCATATACCTACAGAGGGCGCTCGACGCACTCGTAGAGTTCTACAAAAAATGGCGACTCAAACTGAACGAGGCGAAGACCGAAGTCATAATGTACTCGAGGAAAAATAAAATAAGAACACCAGACGTCAACATCGAAATGGGAGGACACGTCCTAGAATGGAAAGATGAGGTCGTCTACCTGGGCCTCACAATGGACTCACGTCTCAACTGGAAGTCTCACGTAGCCAAAATGCACGTGAAAGCCAGAAAGGCAGTCGGCGCGATGAAGCCAATCTTCAACAGAAGAAGTCCGCTACTTCCTAGAACCAAACTCCTGATCTACTATTCGCTCATTCGACCGGTACTGACTCATGCTATCCCCGTGTGGGGCAGCATCTCCCACTCTGACCACACAAAACTACAGACCTTACAAAATCTCTGCATTAAAATCACGTACAACACAAGACTCAGAACAAACTTGAAAAGACTACATGCAAGAGAAGAAATACCGACCTTATTTGAATACACACACAGACTGACCGACCGATTTTACAAGTCACTTCAACATAGTAAAAATAAACTCATCAGAGAAATCGGTCAATACAATGCACCTAGCGATCTCCCTTTCAGGTACAAACACAGACTACCCAAACATATTCTGATGGACCTTAATCACATTTGGCACAATCCCGAATCAGACGCGGATGACTGAGCGATCGGTAGGTATTCCCAATCACCAGACCCCTCCCCACAACTTATGTCTATATATCTATGTATATATTTATATAATAATATTTATTTTATCTATATGTATGTAAGTTTATCCTAAAAATTCCCATAAAGTATATATCACATAAAAACAGACACCCACACCCATCACCACAAAATGCAGGATTTCATCTACTGAAATCACTGAAGGCCGCACAGTTTCATGTTGACTGTCGGCCGACTCCTCCCGGATAAGGTTTTTCATGGTTTCCTTATTCCCAAAGGCAAATGCGGAAGAGCTCCAAATAAAAGGACATGACCGACTCCTTCCCACTCCCAACATAACACAAACACACACGTATGTATATATTTCCCCTTGCTTGATGCCGGTTGCTTTGTTGAGCTATGCAAAACATGCAATTTTAGTAGGGTTTTTACATAACAATTTTTCCCTACCGACAAAATACATGACCTCTAAGTCTATAATAGCCAGGTACTATTTTTAAATACCCACATGAGGTAAAAATTGCAAGGCGCATATGACGCCGTTCTATTTGTATAAAGAACATTAACTTTAAATTCAGTAAATTTAAATGATTCATCTCCTCAAGATACATAAGAATCTAGTAAATGAAAAAAAAAAAAAAAAGATAATGGCGCCGGACAAACCGACTTACCACTCAGCACACGCAATTTACCCAAGTACTCTGGATATAGTACTTGAGAAGAACGCCAAGACCATCTCGCCATTGCGCACGCTGGACGAACTGTCGTCGGACCACCTGCCCGTGAGCTTCAGTATAGGAGGAACGACTTCAAGGAGCCCCAGAAAGCGGCGAAACTACAAGGACGCCGACTGGGAAGGATTCAAAAAAGAGATTAACGAACGGATACATCTCACGTCGGCAACTCTGCGCTCAAAGGAAGAGATCGACGAAGCCGCAAGCACTCTGACCGAAATCATCCAAATTGCACAAGACACTTTCATCCCCCTCAAAGACGAACAGACATTCACGATCAAGCTTCCCGAGCACGTCTTATCGCTCATTAAGGAGAAAAATCGCCTGCGACGCATCTACCATCACACGCGCGACGGCTACTTCAAAACGGCCTACAACACTCTACAGCGGGAAATCAAGCAGGAGATCACCGACCTCAGACGCGAACTTTGGACGAAGAAAGTTACGTCACTCACGCCAAAGGACAACAGCCTATGGAAAATGGCAAAAGCGCTGAGACACGAGGATCACGCGATTCCCCCGCTAGAGAAGCTAGACGGATCAGGGTTGGCACTTTCACTCGAAGAAAAAGCAAACGCGCTCGCCGATGGATTCGAGAGAGCCTACGCAGCCACGGACGGCCTATCGGACCCGGAAACGGATCGACTAGTAGAAGAGTCTCTAAGAAACCTCGAACAAGCCGAGCAGACGAACGCCGCCGATATTCACTTCAGCACACCGAGCGAAGTAGCCGTCATTATCAGGCGATTGAAGACAAATAAGGCGCCGGGAAGCGATCAAATACATAACATCCTACTGAAACATCTACCTCAGAAAGCCATCATCTTCATCACCAAACTGTTCAATGCCTGCCTCACCATCGGACATTTCCCAGAGATCTGGAAAACGGCGACCGTGCTGCCTTTTTCCAAGCCAAACAAGGACAAGAAGCAGCCGACAAACTATCGGCCGATTAGCCTACTCTCCACGCTGAGCAAGGTATTTGAACAGGTGATTCTCAACAGACTTCTACCACACCACGAAGACACTTTACCAGACGAACAATTCGGATTTAGGAAAAGGCATTCCACCACCCATCAGCTATCCAGAGTAGCGGAATTCATCGCGAGAAGATTCAACGAAAATCGCTACACCGCCGCTGCATTGCTAGACTTGGAAAAGGCATTTGACACCGTTTGGATAAAAGGGCTCCTGCACAAACTACACAGACTGAACACGCCCATATACCTAACGAGAGTGATACAAGAATACCTCAAGAACAGATCCTTCCAAGTCTTCATCAGGAATGCGCTGTCGACACTACGTGAGATTCCAAAAGGCGTGCCTCAGGGAAGTCTACTGGGACCTCACCTCTTCAACATCTTCACGCACGACATCCCCCATGACGAGAGATGCAACCTTTCCATCTATGCAGACGACGTCAAACTTTACGTTTCCTCGACGCAAGCAGACATGGCAGCCATATACCTACAGAGGGCGCTCGACGCACTCGTAGAGTTCTACAAAAAATGGCGACTCAAACTGAACGAGGCGAAGACCGAAGTCATAATGTACTCGAGGAAAAATAAAATAAGAACACCAGACGTCAACATCGAAATGGGAGGACACGTCCTAGAATGGAAAGATGAGGTCGTCTACCTGGGCCTCACAATGGACTCACGTCTCAACTGGAAGTCTCACGTAGCCAAGATGCACGTGAAAGCCAGAAAGGCAGTCGGCGCGATGAAGCCAATCTTCAACAGAAGAAGTCCGCTACTTCCTAGAACCAAACTCCTGATCTACTATTCGCTCATTCGACCGGTACTGACTCATGCTATCCCCGTGTGGGGCAGCATCTCCCACTCTGACCACACAAAACTACAGACCTTACAAAATCTCTGCATTAAAATCACGTACAACACAAGACTCAGAACAAACTTGAAAAGACTACATGCAAGAGAAGAAATACCGACCTTATTTGAATACACACACAGACTGACCGACCGATTTTACAAGTCACTTCAACATAGTAAAAATAAACTCATCAGAGAAATCGGTCAATACAATGCACCTAGCGATCTCCCTTTCAGGTACAAACACAGACTACCCAAACATATTCTGATGGACCTTAATCACATTTGGCACAATCCCGAATCAGACGCGGATGACTGAGCGATCGGTAGGTATTCCCAATCACCAGACCCCTCCCCACAACTTATGTCTATATATCTATGTATATATTTATATAATAATATTTATTTTATCTATATGTATGTAAGTTTATCCTAAAAATTCCCATAAAGTATATATCACATAAAAACAGACACCCACACCCATCACCACAAAATGCAGGATTTCATCTACTGAAATCACTGAAGGCCACACAGTTTCATGTTGACTGACGGCCGACTCCTCCCGGATAAGGTTTTTCATGGTTTCCTTATTCCCAAAGGCAAATGCGGAAGAGCTCCAAATAAAAGGACATGACCGACTCCTTCCCACTCCCAACATAACACAAACACACACGTATGTATATATTTCCCCTTGCTTGATGCCGGTTGCTTTGTTGAGCTATGCAAAACATGCAATTTTAGTAGGGTTTTTACATAACAATTTTTCCCTACCGACAAAATACATGACCTCTAAGTCTATAACAGCCAGGTACTATTTTTAAATACCCACATGAGGTAAAAATTGCAAGGCGCATATGACGCCGTTCTATTTGTATAAAGAACATTAACTTTAAATTCAGTAAATTTAAATGATTCATCTCCTCAAGATACATAAGAATCTAGTAAATGAAAAAAAAAAAAAAAAAAAAGACAAATAGCAGGTGTCTGGCCGTGTAAACACGAGCCAGACAGAGCGGTTCGGGAGCGAAAAGATCTGTTGTCACAGAAGCGACTGTCGCTGGCGGCAGTCACTGAGCGAATCTCTTGGCCCGTGTCTGTCTCCGCCCAAGAAAACCGAAAAGAAGGCATAAATAATTTTGACAGCGACAGACACACACAACAGCGTGATCATCATCGTCCCGACACACCATCCACATGACGTGATTCATTATTTAAAAAAAGGCCCTTCTCAGGGCCGCCAATTTTTCATTAATTTTAAAATGCAAAAGTCGTTATGTTATGTAGGTATTATTATTATTACACACAGAAAAAAAAAAAAAATTCATCATGGTCCAATATTCTATTCATGCATTATTGGCGAAAAGTGAACTGATAACGATAGACGCAGCTACCCACCCACTTTATTTGACTTTAGACAGGTTTGATGTGTAATAATGGCAAATTATAGTAAAATAACTTGATTTACAAGCTCTAGCTCCTTCATAATGATGGGAAAGATGATTTTATTGCGTCTAGTCGTATTATTACATTATATTTTCGAGTGTTTTATGACTATTATTCATGCATTCGGACATTTATTTAGAACACCGCTTTGATTTTTACGATAGTTTGACAGTTGACAATGACCACAGACAATGACAGATCTAGATGGACAATCATCGATAGTAGTGATTAGACAACGTAAATAATGATGGATGTGGACGAGTTGAATGACCACAGACAATGACAGATCTAGATGGACAATCGATAGTGAGATTAAAAAAGAACATAGATAATGGTGGATATGGGGTGTGTTTGCATAAGCTAAGCCATTTTCGAAAGAGTAATTTGCAATGGAACATTTTGCGGTGACGTTTCGAGTCTTTGTGTGACGTTTCGCGTCGAAATTGGAATGGTCAGTTGACCCGACTACTACTTGGGTGGTGGTGATAATCATAGTGTTGGTTGGTCACTTTTTGGTATTTACGAATATTCATTCAAGATGTTTTACGATACTCACT
Source organism: Limnephilus rhombicus (assembly GCA_929108145.2). Taxonomy (NCBI): domain Eukaryota; kingdom Metazoa; phylum Arthropoda; class Insecta; order Trichoptera; family Limnephilidae; genus Limnephilus; species Limnephilus rhombicus. The sequence goes on along the minus strand of OV815296.1, from coordinate 275,440 downwards.
ACCCTTTTATGACCTGACCATATAATAATAGCGTATTCCAGAATGCAACCAGTAGAGGATTACGAAAGAATAATATTATCCGGCTCGAAGGACCGACCATGCAAAGAAATAAACGACTTTAAAAATAAAATTAAAAAAACGATGGATATGGGTGATTGCTCGAGTCATTTTCGAAAGAGTAATTTGCAATAGAACCTTTTGCGGCCCTGATAAGGGCCATTTTGTTTGACGTTTCGCGTCGATTGGATCGAAATTGGAATGGTGAGATGTTGTTGTTTTTTTTTTTTTTTCATTTACTAGATTCTTATGTATCTTGAGGAGATGAATCATTTAAATTTACTGAATTTAAAGTTAATGTTCTTTATACAAATAGAACGGCGTCATATGCGCCTTGCAATTTTTACCTCATGTGGGTATTTAAAAATAGTACCTGGCTAATATAGACTTAGAGGTCATGTATTTTGTCGGTAGGGAAAAGTTGTTATGTAAAAACCCTACTAAAATTGCATGTTTTGCATAGCTCAACAAAGCAACCGGCATCAAGCATGGTAAATATATACATACGTGTGTGTTTGTGTTATGTTGGGAGTGGGAAGGAGTCGGTCATGTCCTTTTATTTGGAGCTCTTCCGCATTTGCCTTTGGGAATAAGGAAACCATGAAAAACCTTATCCGGGAGGAGTCGGCCGACAGTCAACATGAAACTGTGCGGCCTTCAGTGATTTCAGTAGATGAAATCCTGCATTTTGTGGTGATGGGTGTGGGTGTCTGTTTTTATGTGATATATACTTTATGGGAATTTTTAGGATAAACTTACATACATATAGATAAAATAAATATTATTATATAAATATATACATAGATATATAGACATAAGTTGTGGGGAGGGGTCTGGTGATTGGGAATACCTACCGATCGCTCAGTCATCCGCGTCTGATTCAGGATTGTGCCAAATGTGATTAAGGTCCATCAGAATATGTTTGGGTAGTCTGTGTTTGTACCTGAAAGGGAGATCGCTAGGTGCATTGTATTGACCGATTTCTCTGATGAGTTTATTTTTACTATGTTGAAGTGACTTGTAAAATCGGTCGGTCAGTCTGTGTGTGTATTCAAATAAGGTCGGTATTTCTTCTCTTGCATGTAGTCTTTTCAAGTTTGTTCTGAGTCTTGTGTTGTACGTGATTTTAATGCAGAGATTTTGTAAAGTCTGTAGTTTTGTGTGGTCAGAGTGAGAGATGCTGCCCCACACGGGGATAGCATGAGTCAGTACCGGTCGAATGAGCGAATAGTAGATCAGGAGTTTGGTTCTGGGAAGTAGCGGACTTCTTCTGTTGAAGATTGGCTTCATCGCGCCGACTGCCTTTCTGGCTTTCACGTGCATCTTGGCTACGTGAGATTTCCAGTTGAGACGTGAGTCCATTGTGAGGCCCAGGTAGACGACCTCATCTTTCCATTCTAGGACGTGTCCTCCCATTTCGATGTTGACGTCTGGTGTTCTTATTTTATTTTTCCTCGAGTACATTATGACTTCGGTCTTCGCCTCGTTCAGTTTGAGTCGCCATTTTTTGTAGAACTCTACGAGTGCGTCGAGCGCCCTCTGTAGGTATATGGCTGCCATGTCTGCTTGCGTCGAGGAAACGTAAAGTTTGACGTCGTCTGCGTAGATGGAAAGGTTGCATCTCTCGTCATGGGGGATGTCGTGCGTGAAGATGTTGAAGAGGTGAGGTCCCAGTAGACTTCCCTGTGGCACGCCTTTTGGAATCTCACGTAGTGTCGACAGCGCGTTCCTGATGAAGACTTGGAAGGATCTGTTCTTGAGGTATTCTTGTATCACTCTCGTTAGGTATATGGGCGTGTTCAGTCTGTGTAGTTTGTGCAGGAGCCCTTTGATCCAAACGGTGTCAAATGCCTTTTCCAAGTCTAGCAATGCAGCGGCGGTGTAGCGATTTTCGTTGAATCTTCTCGCGATGAATTCCGTTACTCTGGATAGCTGATGGGTGGTGGAATGCCTTTTCCTGAATCCGAATTGTTCGTCTGGCAAAGTGTCTTCGTGGTGTGGTAAAAGTCTGTTGAGAATCACCTGTTCAAATACCTTGCTCAGCGTGGAGAGTAGGCTAATCGGCCGGTAGTTTGTCGGCTGCTTCTTGTCCTTATTTGGCTTGGAAAAGGGCAGCACGGTCGCCGTTTTCCAGATCTCGGGGAAATGTCCGATGGTGAGGCAGGCATTGAACAGCTTGGTGATGAAGATGATGGCTTTCTGAGGTAGATGTTTCAGTAGGATGTTATGTATTTGATCGCTTCCCGGCGCCTTATTTGTCTTCAATCGCCTGATAATGACGGCTACTTCGCTCGGTGTGCTGAAGTGAATATCGGCGGCGTTCGTCTGCTCGGCTTGTTCGAGGTTTCTTAGAGACTCTTCTACTAGTCGATCCGTTTCCGGGTCCGATAGGCCGTCCGTGGCTGCGTAGGCTCTCTCGAATCCATCGGCGAGCGCGTTTGCTTTTTCTTCGAGTGAAAGTGCCAACCCTGATCCGTCTAGCTTCTCTAGCGGGGGAATCGCGTGATCCTCGTGTCTCAGCGCTTTTGCCATTTTCCATAGGCTGTTGTCCTTTGGCGTGAGTGACGTAACTTTCTTCGTCCAAAGTTCGCGTCTGAGGTCGGTGATCTCCTGCTTGATTTCCCGCTGTAGAGTGTTGTAGGCCGTTTTGAAGTAGCCGTCGCGCGTGTGATGGTAGATGCGTCGCAGGCGATTTTTCTCCTTAATGAGCGATAAGACGTGCTCGGGAAGCTTGATCGTGTATGTCTGTTCGTCTTTGAGGGGGATGAAAGTGTCTTGTGCAATTTGGATGATTTCGGTCAGAGTGCTTGCGGCTTCGTCGATCTCTTCCTTTGAGCGCAGAGTTGCCGACGTGAGATGTATCCGTTCGTTAATCTCTTTTTTGAATCCTTCCCAGTCGGCGTCCTTGTAGTTTCGCCGCTTTCTGGGGCTCCTTGAAGTCGTTCCTCCTATACTGAAGCTCACGGGCAGGTGGTCCGACGATAGTTCGTCCAGCGTGCGCAATGGCGAGATGGTCTTGGCGTTCTTCTCAAGTACGATATCCAGAGTACTTGGGTACATTGCGCGTGCTGAGTGGTAAGTCGGTTTGTCCGGCGCCATTATCGTGTAGTTGTGCGTCTGCATATGTGAAAAGAGCGTTTTCCCATTCGCGTTGCCTCTGTAGTTGTTCCAATAATTGTGCTTGGCGTTCAGATCTCCTCCTAGAATGACAATAGGGCGCAAATTAAGTAATTTATCGAGATCTTCTCTAACCAGTAGGTTGGGATGGTTGCAGTAGGCGGCGATGATGGTATGCGCTCTATCCTCTATGGTGACTTCGATAATCGTGGCTTCAGTATGCTTCAACTTCGGAGTAGGGATTCTTGTAGATGTAATGGTTTGACGAACGAATATGGCGGTGCCTCCGCCTGCGCCCTCCGGTCGGTCGTCTCGGTGTACTTCGAAGCCGGGCACTCTCAAGGGAATGTCGGTTTTAAGATGAGTTTCTGTAATGAGAAAAATGTCAATGTTAGTATTGTTTGCCAGAGCGAGCAATTCGTCAATTTTAAAACGGATGCTGTGGGCATTCCACAGGAGGACGTTCACCATCTGGGGATTAGACATTGATGGTGGACGTGATGAGATCCATCAGGATCCATGCCCTCTCCAACTCGTTGGATCCGGCTGCGGCCAACTGCGGTTGCACCCGTCTCAATCCCTGTAGCAGGGCCATCATCAGTTGTGCGTCTCCTGCGCCGGTGTATGCCTCTCCTGCGGGCTGCTGCGTGCGGGGCTGCGTGCGGGGCTGCGAGCGGGGCTGCTCCTCGCGCTGTTGGGGGCCTGAGGCTCCTCCGGCTACTTGGGCCCAGGTGCGTCCATCATTCCTCGTCGTCTGATGCGCATGAGGATGTGTCCTGCTTCCTGGCGCCTCTGTCCTGCCTCCTGGCGCCTCCCGGCGGAGCTGTCGCTGGTGTTGTTGCAGTGAGGCGACGTATGCCACCCTCTTCGGGCAGCCCCTATAGTTGGCGGGATGGGGGCCTCCGCAGTTGCAGCACGCGGCGGGCTCATCCCTGGTGGTCTTGGGGCACTCGGCGGAGGCGTGCTCCACTAGGCATTTCACACACCTTGCGGTGTGTGAGCAGTTGCGGGACCCGTGCCCGAAGTTCTGGCAGCGGTAGCACTGTGTCCCGTGCTGCAAGTGGTTGCTGCGATGTTTTTGCAGGCGGATCCTGCAGTGGCATAGGTATTTGACGGCCGCCCTCAGCTGGCCCATGTTAACTTCCTTGTTGAAGTGGACCAAGTACATTGGGTACTCGGCCGTGGTGGTCGTCATCTTGGTGACCTTGACGGGGGCGAAGCCTTGGCTCGTAAGGTCTTCGGCTATTTCCTCCGTAGCCACGTTAGGCAGGCCCTTTATCACTGCCTTCTTCATCTTGTCTGCCTCCGCCGTGTAGGTATGGAAGCCGCGTGCTTCCGCTCGCAGCCCGTTGGTGAGGGCGCGGTGATCCGCCATGCTCTGCAGGAGGATGTTGACCTTTCCCCCTGGTCTGTACCGGATCTCGAAACGCATGTGCCCGATGTGGCCCTGCACCGCTGAGGTGACCTGTCCGTGCGAGAGGGTCCCTAGGGTCATCACGACTGGGGGGACGCGGTCCTTCCTGGCGGCGCCCGTGGTACCTGTGGAGGAAGTAGATGAATTAGTGTTGGCGCGTTTCGCCTGCGACGCGCCGCCGCCTTCGGATACCTCCTTCAAGTTGCCGAAGCGGTTGCCGACAACAACCGCCCGGGGTTCCTGCGGGGATCCTGGCCTCTTGATGGGGTTGGTCGGCCTCGTCCAACCTTCCTCCTCTCTTGTCATCTCCATGTCCTGATGGGGCTGGAATCTGGGGGGCGGAACGTAGCCTGAAGCTGGGCCTACTGGAGGGCGGCTGGGCCCGGCTGCGGTGGCGGTCTCGGGCATCTTCGGGGGCGGTAGGGGGATGGCTGCCGGCTTCGTCCTTGGGTCAGCGGGATGGGGCTGCAGTGGTTGGGAATTGGGGACCTTGATGGTCCCAGTCTTTGTTCGGTAGGTGGTGATATCCTCTGGGGTGGCAGAAAGGAGCCGCGCGGGAATCATCCGCACGGCAGGTGTCCTATATTTCCGCTTTAGGATTGCGGGGGTGTTCTTGGGGGCTTCTTCTCTCGGTGGGGCCAGGTCGTCCTTCTTGTTCTTCTTTGCCTTGAAAAAGGCAGTTGGCGGCGCGGTGGCCTAAGCAGTGAGCCGGTCGGGGTCCGGCCGGCTGACAAATAGCAGGTGTCTGGCCGTGTAAACACGAGCCAGACAGAGCGGTTCGGGAGCGAAAAAATCTGTTGTCACAGAAGCGACTGTCGCTGGCGGCAGTCACTGATTGAGATGTTGTTGATTCGTTTGTTTCGATCTTAGAGCCGACTATTACTGGTGGCGGTGATAGTGACTGACTGCTGGTTGATAGTGACGGGCTTAAGCACGCTCGCCGCGGATGCGTCTCGCTAGCTGGATGTCCTTGGGCATGATGGTGACGCGCTTGGCGTGGATCGCGCACAGGTTGGTGTCCTCGAAGAGGCCGACAAGATAGGCCTCGCTAGCTTCCTGCAGGGCCATTACAGCAGAACTCTGGAAGCGCAGGTCGGTCTTGAAGTCCTGGGCGATCTCGCGCACCAGCCGCTGGAAGGGCAGCTTGCGGATCAGCAGCTCGGTGCTTTTCTGGTAGCGACGGATCTCGCGAAGGGCGACCGTCCCGGGCATTTTTTTTTTTTTTTTTCATTTACTAGATTCTTATGTATCTTGAGGAGATGAATCATTTAAATTTACTGAATTTAAAGTTAATGTTCTTTATACAAATAGAACGGCGTCATATGCGCCTTGCAATTTTTACCTCATGTGGGTATTTAAAAATAGTACCTGGCTATTATAGACTTAGAGGTCATGTATTTTGTCGGTAGGGAAAAATTGTTATGTAAAAACCCTACTAAAATTGCATGTTTTGCATAGCTCAACAAAGCAACCGGCATCAAGCAAGGGAAATATATACATACGTGTGTGTTTGTGTTATGTTGGGAGTGGGAAGGAGTCGGTCATGTCCTTTTATTTGGAGCTCTTCCGCATTTGCCTTTGGGAATAAGGAAACCATGAAAAACCTTATCCGGGAGGAGTCGGCCGACAGTCAACATGAAACTGTGCGGCCTTCAGTGATTTCAGTAGATGAAATCCTGCATTTTGTGGTGATGGGTGTGGGTGTCTGTTTTTATGTGATATATACTTTATGGGAATTTTTAGGATAAACTTACATACATATAGATAAAATAAATATTATTATATAAATATATACATAGATATATAGACATAAGTTGTGGGGAGGGGTCTGGTGATTGGGAATACCTACCGATCGCTCAGTCATCTGCGTCTGATTCGGGATTGTGCCAAATGTGATTAAGGTCCATCAGAATATGTTTGGGTAGTCTGTGTTTGTACCTGAAAGGGAGATCGCTAGGTGCATTGTATTGACCGATTTCTCTGATGAGTTTATTTTTACTATGTTGAAGTGACTTGTAAAATCGGTCGGTCAGTCTGTGTGTGTATTCAAATAAGGTCGGTATTTCTTCTCTTGCATGTAGTCTTTTCAAGTTTGTTCTGAGTCTTGTGTTGTACGTGATTTTAATGCAGAGATTTTGTAAGGTCTGTAGTTTTGTGTGGTCAGAGTGGGAGATGCTGCCCCACACGGGGATAGCATGAGTCAGTACCGGTCGAATGAGCGAATAGTAGATCAGGAGTTTGGTTCTAGGAAGTAGCGGACTTCTTCTGTTGAAGATTGGCTTCATCGCGCCGACTGCCTTTCTGGCTTTCACGTGCATCTTGGCTACGTGAGACTTCCAGTTGAGACGTGAGTCCATTGTGAGGCCCAGGTAGACGACCTCATCTTTCCATTCTAGGACGTGTCCTCCCATTTCGATGTTGACGTCTGGTATTCTTATTTTATTTTTCCTCGAGTACATTATGACTTCGGTCTTCGCCTCGTTCAGTTTGAGTCGCCATTTTTTGTAGAACTCTACGAGTGCGTCGAGCGCCCTCTGTAGGTATATGGCTGCCATGTCTGCTTGCGTCGAGGAAACGTAAAGTTTGACGTCGTCTGCATAGATGGAAAGGTTGCATCTCTCGTCATGGGGGATGTCGTGCGTGAAGATGTTGAAGAGGTGAGGTCCCAGTAGACTTCCCTGTGGCACGCCTTTTGGAATCTCACGTAGTGTCGACAGCGCGTTCCTGATGAAGACTTGGAAGGATCTGTTCTTGAGGTATTCTTGTATCACTCTCGTTAGGTATATGGGCGTGTTCAGTCTGTGTAGTTTGTGCAGGAGCCCTTTGATCCAAACGGTGTCAAATGCCTTTTCCAAGTCTAGCAATGCAGCGGCGGTGTAGCGATTTTCGTTGAATCTTCTCGCGATGAATTCCGTTACTCTGGATAGCTGATGGGTGGTGGAATGCCTTTTCCTGAATCCGAATTGTTCGTCTGGCAAAGTGTCTTCGTGGTGTGGTAAAAGTCTGTTGAGTATCACCTGTTCAAATACCTTGCTCAGCGTGGAGAGTAGGCTAATCGGCCGGTAGTTTGTCGGCTGCTTCTTGTCCTTATTTGGCTTGGAAAAGGGCAGCACGGTCGCCGTTTTCCAGATCTCGGGGAAATGTCCGATGGTGAGGCAGGCATTGAACAGCTTGGTGATGAAGATGATGGCTTTCTGAGGTAGATGTTTCAGTAGGATGTTATGTATTTGATCGCTTCCCGGCGCCTTATTTGTCTTCAATCGCCTGATAATGACGGCTACTTCGCTCGGTGTGCTGAAGTGAATATCGGCGGCGTTCGTCTGCTCGGCTTGTTCGAGGTTTCTTAGAGACTCTTCTACTAGTCGATCCGTTTCCGGGTCCGATAGGCCGTCCGTGGCTGCGTAGGCTCTCTCGAATCCATCGGCGAGCGCGTTTGCTTTTTCTTCGAGTGAAAGTGCCAACCCTGATCCGTCTAGCTTCTCTAGCGGGGGAATCGCGTGATCCTCGTGTCTCAGCGCTTTTGCCATTTTCCATAGGCTGTTGTCCTTTGGCGTGAGTGACGTAACTTTCTTCGTCCAAAGTTCGCGTCTGAGGTCGGTGATCTCCTGCTTGATTTCCCGCTGTAGAGTGTTGTAGGCCGTTTTGAAGTAGCCGTCGCGCGTGTGATGGTAGATGCGTCGCAGGCGATTTTTCTCCTTAATGAGCGATAAGACGTGCTCGGGAAGCTTGATCGTGTATGTCTGTTCGTCTTTGAGGGGGATGAAAGTGTCTTGTGCAATTTGGATGATTTCGGTCAGAGTGCTTGCGGCTTCGTCGATCTCTTCCTTTGAGCGCAGAGTTGCCGACGTGAGATGTATCCGTTCGTTAATCTCTTTTTTGAATCCTTCCCAGTCGGCGTCCTTGTAGTTTCGCCGCTTTCTGGGGCTCCTTGAAGTCGTTCCTCCTATACTGAAGCTCACGGGCAGGTGGTCCGACGATAGTTCGTCCAGCGTGCGCAATGGCGAGATGGTCTTGGCGTTCTTCTCAAGTACGATATCCAGAGTACTTGGGTACATTGCGCGTGCTGAGTGGTAAGTCGGTTTGTCCGGCGCCATTATCGTGTAGTTGTGCGTCTGCATATGTGAAAAGAGCGTTTTCCCATTCGCGTTGCCTCTGTAGTTGTTCCAATAATTGTGCTTGGCGTTCAGATCTCCTCCTAGAATGACAATAGGGCGCAAATTAAGTAATTTATCGAGATCTTCTCTAACCAGTAGGTTGGGATGGTTGCAGTAGGCGGCGATGATGGTATGCGCTCTATCCTCTATGGTGACTTCGATAATCGTGGCTTCAGTATGCTTCAACTTCGGAGTAGGGATTCTTGTAGATGTAATGGTTTGACGAACGAATATGGCGGTGCCTCCGCCTGCGCCCTCCGGTCGGTCGTCTCGGTGTACTTCGAAGCCGGGCACTCTCAAGGGAATGTCGGTTTTAAGATGAGTTTCTGTAATGAGAAAAATGTCAATGTTAGTATTGTTTGCCAGAGCGAGCAATTCGTCAATTTTAAAACGGATGCTGTGGGCATTCCACAGGAGGACGTTCACCATCTGGGGATTAGACATTGATGGTGGACGTGATGAGATCCATCAGGATCCATGCCCTCTCCAACTCGTTGGATCCGGCTGCGGCCAACTGCGGTTGCACCCGTCTCAATCCCTGTAGCAGGGCCATCATCAGTTGTGCGTCTCCTGCGCCGGTGTATGCCTCTCCTGCGGGCTGCTGCGTGCGGGGCTGCGAGCGGGGCTGCTCCTCGCGCTGTTGGGGGCCTGAGGCTCCTCCGGCTACTTGGGCCCAGGTGCGTCCATCATTCCTCGTCGTCTGATGCGCATGAGGATGTGTCCTGCTTCCTGGCGCCTCTGTCCTGCCTCCTGGCGCCTCCCGGCGGAGCTGTCGCTGGTGTTGTTGCAGTGAGGCGACGTATGCCACCCTCTTCGGGCAGCCCCTATAGTTGGCGGGATGGGGGCCTCCGCAGTTGCAGCACGCGGCGGGCTCATCCCTGGTGGTCTTGGGGCACTCGGCGGAGGCGTGCTCCACTAGGCATTTCACACACCTTGCGGTGTGTGAGCAGTTGCGGGACCCGTGCCCGAAGTTCTGGCAGCGGTAGCACTGTGTCCCGTGCTGCAAGTGGTTGCTGCGATGTTTTTGCAGGCGGATCCTGCAGTGGCATAGGTATTTGACGGCCGCCCTCAGCTGGCCCATGTTAACTTCCTTGTTGAAGTGGACCAAGTACATTGGGTACTCGGCCGTGGTGGTCGTCATCTTGGTGACCTTGACGGGGGCGAAGCCTTGGCTCGTAAGGTCTTCGGCTATTTCCTCCGTAGCCACGTTAGGCAGGCCCTTTATCACTGCCTTCTTCATCTTGTCTGCCTCCGCCGTGTAGGTATGGAAGCCGCGTGCTTCCGCTCGCAGCCCGTTGGTGAGGGCGCGGTGATCCGCCATGCTCTGCAGGAGGATGTTGACCTTTCCCCCTGGTCTGTACCGGATCTCGAAACGCATGTGCCCGATGTGGCCCTGCACCGCTGAGGTGACCTGTCCGTGCGAGAGGGTCCCTAGGGTCATCACGACTGGGGGGACGCGGTCCTTCCTGGCGGCGCCCGTGGTACCTGTGGAGGAAGTAGATGAATTAGTGTTGGCGCGTTTCGCCTGCGACGCGCCGCCGCCTTCGGATACCTCCTTCAAGTTGCCGAAGCGGTTGCCGACAACAACCGCCCGGGGTTCCTGCGGGGATCCTGGCCTCTTGATGGGGTTGGTCGGCCTCGTCCAACCTTCCTCCTCTCTTGTCATCTCCATGTCCTGATGGGGCTGGAATCTGGGGGGCGGAACGTAGCCTGAAGCTGGGCCTACTGGAGGGCGGCTGGGCCCGGCTGCGGTGGCGGTCTCGGGCATCTTCGGGGGCGGTAGGGGGATGGCTGCCGGCTTCGTCCTTGGGTCAGCGGGATGGGGCTGCAGTGGTTGGGAATTGGGGACCTTGATGGTCCCAGTCTTTGTTCGGTAGGTGGTGATATCCTCTGGGGTGGCAGAAAGGAGCCGCGCGGGAATCATCCGCACGGCAGGTGTCCTATATTTCCGCTTTAGGATTGCGGGGGTGTTCTTGGGGGCTTCTTCTCTCGGTGGGGCCAGGTCGTCCTTCTTGTTCTTCTTTGCCTTGAAAAAGGCAGTTGGCGGCGCGGTGGCCTAAGCAGTGAGCCGGTCGGGGTCCGGCCGGCTGACAAATAGCAGGTGTCTGGCCGTGTAAACACGAGCCAGACAGAGCGGTTCGGGAGCGAAAAAATCTGTTGTCACAGAAGCGACTGTCGCTGGCGGCAGTCACTGAGCGAATCCGAGCTCACCATACGGGTAAACGGCCGTATTTATAGAGAACGGGCCGCAATAGTAAGGCGACATGCCATTGGTCGCTTTGGGAGTGAATCGAGCAAGGTTGCCAATGCGCACGTTCTAAAATATCCACAATAGATGTTAAAATTCCAAAAAAAAAAAAAAAAAAAATTGCTGAAAACTAAATGATAATTCTCACAAGTCAACTCCATAAATTTATTTTATTTTATTTTCCTTTTTTTTTTTTTTTTTTTTTTTTTTCTCCTCTCTTTTTGCTTATTTCCCTCCCTTTTTTTTGTTCTTCTTAAAATTCCAATTAAAATTCATCGCTTTCGCTTGCCCAGCCGCATCGACAAAATACCCAATCGGTTTAAATTCTTAGAAATTCGCTATTTCTGCTATTTCACTTGTAGCATCGCCGCCTAGTTTGAACAACTAAGACCAATGTTTCAAACAATAAATTAGTTGGCATCCCTGGAGTCACGCGATCGGCGCGTGGGGCGCCATAGTCGGTGTTGCCAGAGTGAATATATACGAGCAAAAATCCCCGTCCGTCAAACATTCTGCTTTTGCTTGCGCTAGCGACAAGACGTCTGTCTCGTACAGTATATTTCTCGCTCCCGTCTGCTGAAACAGTTAGAATATTCTACTCAATTCTTTCTTTTGCATTGTGCTCCGCACATGTGATTGTGATCATTGCGTACACTATTTGTTACCTAAATAAAATCTGTTGTGATATCTCGGAACTATACGAGTGTTTTTATCTCGGGGAGAATTTTCCACTCGTGGTTCCGTTTATACGGTCCCTGCCTGCAGTGTGTGTTCGTGGTTTTCAGTGCATCCGGTGTTGTGGTGTTGGTGCTAGTGTTTTGGTGGAAAAAAAAAGTGATCAGTTCATCAATATTATCGAGAGTCTGTCCAGAATCTGTAAGTAAATTCCTTACCATTACATGTGCTTTTCATTTGGATTTGTTTATTATTCAGAGTTTTGAGTATCACCTCCCTCGTAATTACTTATAGTTTATCAAGTCATTCGCAAATTCGTTTAATATAAAATCAATTATCTACAAAAAACTTCAATATCTCTACGCACCTAGCCGCGTTTTTACCAGTGAGTCATTAATATTTACTGCACAGCAACAAAATTAAAGTCATCGTAATAAATAATAAACTTCTTCATACCCGCTCGGTCTAAAGTAATTAAAAAGTCATTAGCAGTGCACTTAACGAATTTCCCCCGGCCCGGTCGCCAACCAATTAAAAAGTCATTAGCAGCGTAACATACTAACTTTCCCCCGTATCCAAACCGCTTTCTATTATTCAAATTCAGCACTTAGCAAATATCTCAACGACCTTATCAAGGATGTCTACCATGACCCTTTATTCTCAGCGTGTGGCTGGTGCCCTTGAAGACAACTTAGTTGACTTCTTGGAAGCGCGTAAGCACCGGGAACTTTCTCTTGAAGAGAAAGACCACCTGTCCAAACTAGTCATGAAGCAATATCTTGAAGACAACAAGACGCCAACTTTAGAAGCTTCTCCCAAAGACATAGCCTCACCTAGGCATATAGTATCACCGATTCCAGGTAGTGCTCCTTTTAGAGAGAACCTGGTGCTCATGGAAGACTGGCCATCTTCATCCGACGAATCGGAGGCACCGTTCCAACCGGTTCCTAGGCGCAAGCGCTCGCGTGCCAACTCCAACGGGTCTTCAACCCCGACTAATTCCCCCAGGACCTCCCCGGTACCCAAAAAAAACAATGGAAACATTAGGTCTCGTTCTCCATCACCGCTAGCGTCTGCTAGCAACAGATTTTCACCGCTACGGGCTAACTCCCCAGCTGCAACAACCTCGGCGCAAAATGTAACGCCAATTAAACTCCACAGAATCCCGCCAATAGTACTTCACAAGAAGTCTGAGACCAGGGCGCTCTTCCGTACCCTCGAAGACAAAGGCATAGACTTCTTCGCCAAAAACATGGGCAACGGCCTACACATAATGACTAAAACTCCGCGGGAGCACCAGGCTGTCACTAGGCATTTAATTGCCAACAACACGGAGTTTCACTCCTTCAGGCTTCCGGAAGAAAAACCTTTAAGGGTTGTCCTTAGGGGAATCCCCGAAGACATTTCTCCGGAAGATATAAAAGAGGAGTTAGCAACAACATACCCAATAATTTCAGTGCACCGAATGAAAGCGGCCCGCACAAAAAAACCTATTCCGCTAGTGTTAGTAACACTGACAAAAAATGAAACCGCGAAGGGCATTTTTAATAACCTAACGTCATTATTCCGTCTAAGGATTCAAGTTGAATCCTTACGGAACAAAGCCCGCGTTGGGCAGTGCTACCGCTGCCAAATGCACGGGCACTCAGCGATTTGCTGCCATGGTAGCGAACGCTGCGTAAAGTGCGGCGAACCGCACAGATCCTCTGACTGCACCAAGTCAAGAGACAGTCCGGCGAAATGTGCATTGTGTCAAGGGGCCCATACGGCCAACTACGGAGGGTGCCCTGCAAGGCCCCAAAACGCAAACCCAAACTACAACAGAAACCGCAACGCAAATTATTCGCGAAATTATAATAATAATAGACGCAACCACGTGAATAATTATAATAATCACCAAAGGAATCACCGTAATTATAATAGTCAAGGTAATCAACAAACCCCTTCGTACGAGAATACGTCCAGACCGACCATTCCCGCACCCGCAGCGGCTCCCGCAGCCTCCCTAGAGGACTTCCCCACCCTCCCAATCCCATCCGTCCCCTTGCCCCCCACTACAACAACTCCCCCCACCTCGAACCCTACCCCCACTGTCCACAAACCCGCATCCCAACTCCCGGCCAACTCTCGCAACCCGAATCCCCGCAACTGGCCTCAGCCCCATTATTACAAGTCAAGAAATAGCCATCAATCAAATAGGGCTCATTCGACCCATTCTCAATCGTATAATAACCAAGCTAGCCAACAATACAGGCTAGACAGGGGATCTGCCCCCGCCCAAGAGTCCCAACAACAGTTGCCCCCCTTAGACCCAATCCATAAAAAAGCCCTCGAAGAGCAACTTGAATTCATCAAATTAACGATTAAAAACGCCACCGACGAGATGTTTAAAATTGAAGCCACATTAAGAAATCATAATGTCTAGACACCAAAATATAATAGTCAACCTGCAAACAGCCTATTGGAACGCCAATGGCTCTGTCCTCTCCCACAAAGAGGAAATAATTGATTTTCTTAAAGAATACAACATTGACGTATTCTTCATTAATGAAACATGGCTCAAACCATCTAAGAAATTTAATTTACCTAATTATATCACGTACCGGGATGACAGGTTAACCAATAAATGCGGCGGCACGGCTATTTTAGTCAAAAATAATATTGACCACCGTCTAGCACATTCATTCTCTAGTATCAACATTGAATCCACCTCGGTAGTAGTAAATACATCTTCCGGACCACTTAAACTCATCTCCGTTTATGCACCACCGAAACGCCCACTGATCCCGTCCGAACTGGACAGTTTATTAGAAGAAAATGTTCCCACCATTTTAGCCGGGGACATGAACGCTAAACACGGATCGTGGCATAGCCTACATTCAAACCTAAAAGGTAACGTGCTGGCAAAATACGCGAGCACGAAATCAATTGTAGTAGACGCTCCGGACGTACCAACGCTACACCATGCTAACGGTATTCCGGACGTGATAGACATAGTGATCTTAAAAGAAACTAATCATTTGCACTCTTTAAAAGTAGTTAAAAAACTATCCTCCGACCACGATCCAGTTCTTCTAACATTAACAGGAGGCTCTAATCCCTTGGTCCCCCTCGTGCCTATAAAGAAAAAAATTAATTGGAAAAAATTCAGCGATTTATTAGAAAATAAAATCACAATACCGACATCAATACCTGACGAATTAGCCCTAAATACCGCCACCTCCGACCTAATTAAATGCCTAAAATCTTGTATTAACGAAGCGTCAACAGCGATTACCATAAAAGATAACTCAGCTAAATACGGTATTCCCGAAGAGATCAAAGATCTTATTAGGGAAAAAAACCAAGTGCGTAAGGAGTGGCAAAGTTCATTTAATCCCATCGTTAAACAACATTTAAATAGACTAAATAGAGAAGTACGCGAAGCACTATATGATTACCGAAATGAGCGTTGGAACGTATTCATATCCTCCCTCGAAGATGACAGAGATGCCTACTGGAAACTCTCCAAAGCACTCAGACGTCCAGCAACAAAAATAGCTCCGCTTCAAGGCCCAAACGGTAAAGTTTTTTCTGCAGCAGACAAGGCAGAAGCCTTCGCAGATAGCCTTGAAGCACAATTCACTCCTAACACGGAACACGATGACCCAGCCTTCGTAGCTAAGGTGGATTCTAAAGTAGAAGCAATATTAAGTCTCGACCCCCAGGACCCGCCCATTAATGCCACATCTCCGGATGAAATAATAAAAATAATCAAGGGTCTAAAAAAGAAGAAAGCGGCCGGTCCTGACGGTATATCTAACAAAATTCTCAAATGCCTACCGAAAAAGGGCATCTGCGCCCTGACTGCCATCTGCAATGCAGCGCTTAGACTGCGTTGCTTTCCAAAGGACTTCAAAGAAGCTGATGTTATATTAATTCCGAAACCAGGCAAGGATCCATTATTAACGGAGAACCATAGGCCGATAAGTCTCCTTCCTTGCTTGGGTAAAGTCCTGGAAAAAGTAATCCTTGTAAGATTAAATGAAATCACAAACAAATGTAAATTCTTGCCAGACTTTCAGCATGGGTTTCGAGCTGGTCATTCAACCACTCATCAACTCCTCCGTGTCGTGGAACACATCACGGAGGGCTTCAATACAAAGAAAAAAACAGTAATACTCTCTCTAGACGTTAGTAAGGCGTTCGACAAAGTCTGGCATAACGGCCTCATATATAAAATGTACTGTCTAGGATATCCACTTAGAATCATCCAACTTATAAATAGTTTCCTGAGAAATCGTTCATTTAAAGTAAAAATAGATAATATTTTCTCCACTACTCGTCCCCTGTCAGCTGGGGTCCCGCAAGGCAGCCAACTCTCCCCGTCTTTATACAACATTTATTCGAGTGACATTCCTAAACCAATAGATCACAATATCATGATAACCCAATTCGCTGATGACACAAACATCATCTCGAGTTCAACTGTCGAGGCCACTGCTACACGCCGCGTACAGAAACAAGCCACTCTCACAGAAAAGTGGTGTAAAAAGTGGAGAATCTCTATCAATCCGACCAAAAGTGTCGCGACCGTGTTCCACAAAACACGGCCTAAACGACCCCCTTTCATTAAACTGTTTGGGAAAAATGTTCCATGGGAATCATCATTAAAATACCTCGGTGTCACTCTAGATTATAAACTAACGTGGAAAAAACATATAGAAGAAAAAAGAAAAGCTGCAAATCGTTATCTATCATCCCTATATCCCATGATGTGTAGAAATAGCCGTCTATCTACAGACAATAAATTACTGCTTTATAAGACAACCATCAGATCATGTTTTTCATACGGTTGCCCAATCTGGGGTTATGCAGCAAAAACCCATATTGATAAACTTCAAGTCTTTCAAAATAAATGCATTAGACTCGCCTTAAATGCTCCTCACTGGAGTAGAATATCTACTCTCCACAATGAATCCAACGTCCCGTTGGTTAAAGACCTTATCTTTGCACAGGCTATTAGGTTTTTCGCTGGCCTAGATAGTCACTCTAATCCCACTATAAACTCTCTCGCTAAATACAGTGAGAATGATCACTTTAAATATAAAAAACCCAAATCTGTCTTACGTAGAGATTAATAATTTACGTATAGAATATTCCTGCATAAAGCCGCAGTAAAATAAAACTTTCATTTCTCGAAAACTCATTAACATTAAAAACCATGTAAAGCATCATTAGATAATCCTTTTATAAATATGTTAGAGCAAGTAAACTTCGGTTTAGGTACTCTGAAAAATAAATAAATCCAAAGTCCAAAGTCCAAAGTCGTCCGTCAAAATTCAGTCGTTATTCGTCCGCTCTACTGAGCGGTTGTCCTCGCGCAGAAAATAAACTAACCTCAAAGACACCATGACCGGTCGCGGAAAGGGAGGAAAAGGACTCGGAAAGGGTGGAGCTAAGCGTCACAGGAAGGTGCTCCGTGATAACATCCAGGGCATCACGAAGCCGGCCATCCGCCGTCTCGCTCGCAGGGGAGGTGTCAAGCGTATCTCCGGCCTGATCTACGAGGAGACTCGCGGCGTGCTGAAGGTGTTCCTGGAGAACGTGATCAGGGATGCTGTCACCTACACCGAGCACGCCAAGAGGAAGACCGTCACCGCAATGGACGTCGTGTACGCACTGAAGCGCCAGGGTCGCACCCTGTACGGATTCGGCGGATAAGCTGCATCACGACCATCATCTCTACAACAACGACCACCACACCTGTTGATTGTTGTTTATTATACCAGACTACACACTACTTGGCAGTGTCTCCGTATAACTAACTATGATAACATAACACAAACGGCCCTTCTCAGGGCCACCATTATGTTCAAGCCGTTGCATGCATCTTATACAATATTCTCGGACCGCCCGCAAAGTTGTATTAAATAATTGACTAGTCTGTAAATAGCCAGGTAACATTTTTAATACCCGCACGGGGTAAAAAAATTATATGCGTTCCCATACTCCACAACTACCCAAGATGGATGGAGAAGATCGAGTAACCTGGCGATGATGCAAAAGTGAGGGAGGAACGGTCCCCTTGCTTTGCATCTGGATTCGACGCAGCCACGTTATAGGTTTTTAGCTAGGATATAGATGTAGTATGGGCCACAGGTATGATTAATCCTTTTAATATATAAATCTTGTTATACATCCACTCTTTTATTTTTTTTTATATTTCCAAGCTTCACAACATTGAATAAAATAACAGTGCCCACGCTCTGATGGGAGTATTTCATGCCTACCGA
>OV815296.1:242500-252500 GCA_929108145.2 Limnephilus rhombicus | reverse complement strand
TGACATTGAGGACGCATACAGGGCGCCAGGAAAAAGAAACCACACGGCAATGAGATCAATAATTATTAAATTTAAAAATCCAAATGGTCGGGAGGAGTTTCTAAATGAAGCAAAAAAATATAACAAAAACGCAGAAAATAGTGCCGACAGACTCAACACAAGTAAAATAGGCTTCTCGGGACCAAAAATGCCAATATTTATTAACGAGCTCCTAACCTCCCACGCAAAAAGAATGCTATTTCTCTCAAAGCAATTAGCAAAAAAGTACAATTTTGCCTACGTATGGGTTAAGGCAGGGCGAGTCTACATTCGACAACAGACAGACTCGCGAGCGACCTTTATTCGCACAGAAAATACCATCCTCGAAATAGAAAATTTACTAGCAAAAACTAACCATGGAAGTGACACAAGTGCAACCTCGAATGACACAGCCCACGTAGTAGATGCATGACTGCAGCCTTATTCTCCATACTCTCATGGCATTGACTTTATTTTAATCACTTTCTGCATTTTATTTTATGTACCTATGTATTATATGGATGCTGCATTTAATATTGCGACTGAGACAATAGAACTTAATATACTTCCTCTAAAATGGCTTCAACATTAAATATTGATTTTGAAATTTCATCTAATGAAGAACACACTTTCACAAATTCAACAGATTTTAAAGTAACCGTCGCCGAAAACAACTCTCTGAACGTAATTTCTCAAAATATTAGAAGCATTCAAAAAAACTTTGACAATTTTGCAGTATTTTTACAAGATCTTAACACTCATTTTGATATGTCTAACCCCCCCAAAGTAAATTTCCAGTCTTGCAAATAATTTAATATGGCCGAATTACTAAACACATTGATTGACATTGAAACAATAAATCATACGGAACACTTTTTTAACAAAGCATCAGAACTCAAACTCCTTATCTCAGAAAAACATAGTTTAAACATAGTATGCCAAAACATTAGAAGTATCCAAAAAAACTTTGATAGCTTTTGTGTCCTATTAAACGACATACATGTAAGTTTCGATATCATAATCTTAAATGAATGCTGGTTAGACGATTCCTACACAAACTTTAACTTAAATGACTATACCACATTCCACACCACAAGACACCTTAATCAAAACGATGGTATTGTTATCTTTGTCAAAGATTCATTGAGAGCCTCCATTAAAGAAATCAACTTAACTGAAGCAAACTGCATACAAATCTCCCTTGGCCCAAACCTCTCCATATTTGCTATATATAGACCACCATGCTACAACAATATCTCCCCTTTCTTAAACTCCTTAAATAAACTTCTTGAACAACACAAACAAACTCAACAACTGATTATTGCCGGTGACATGAATATTAACATATTAAAATGTTTACCAAAAACTACGGAATACCTGAGTCTTTTTACTCACTACGGACTTAAATCGACAATCAACTCACCAACAAGAACTACGTTGCACTCCGAATCTTGCATCGATCATATATTTGTTAAAACTAGAAGAAAAACTTTTTCATCCATTATTCGTTCAACTGTCACAGACCATTTCACAACTACAATAAACATACAACTAAACAAAGAACAAAAAGAAAACAAAAATGACAACTTGCAAGAAAAAATAAACTTTAGGTCTTTAAAATTAGACATGCACGATGAATCTTGGACTAATGTACTAAACGAAATAGACCCAAACAGAGCACTAAACACATTTATAAATACGGTTGAAACCTATATAACTAAACACACCACAAAAAGTCCTAAAAAAATCTACACACATAAAGAGAAAAAAATAACACCATGGATCACGACAGGAATAGTCAACAGTATTCATAGAAGAGATGCAATGCATATAAGAGTGCACAAAAACCCAAATGATTACAAACTAAAGAATGATTACTTACTATATAGAAACCTGTGTAATAAGTTAATTAAACAAGCCAAATATAAATATTACAAAAAAGAAATAAAAATCGCCAAAAATGATCCAAAAAAAATTTGGAAAGTTGTAAAAGATATTACTTATTCCAGTCCTAAGAAAAACTCGAATATAAAAGAACTCGTAATAAATGGAGATAAAGTCTTAGCAAAAAATGAACCTAATAAAATAGCTAATTTTGTTAACTCACAATTTGCAAGAGTTGGTACTACCTTGGCGGAAAAAATTCTCCAAAAAAACTGCACAACAGAAGACTCATTATCCAAACTATGCTCTGCCATACGACCAAATCACTCATTTTATGCTTACAAAGTAAAAACAAGGGAAATCTCGGATCTCATTAAATCTCTCAAACTAAATTGCGCTACGGGACCGGATAACCTTTCCAATCAAATACTAATAAATCTCCGAGAATACATACTTATACCACTTCAACACATTTTCAACCAAAGTTTTAGCCTCGGAATTGTCCCTGATCACCTAAAAATAGGATGTATTACTCCAATACATAAATCGGGAGACAAAACCTTGATACTTAATTATAGACCAATCACTTTGCTAAATTCAATATCCAAACTACTAGAAAAAGCTATGAAAAAAAGATTACTTGCGTACATTGAAAAACACAATCTGCTCTCATCCCACCAATTTGGATTTCGTGCTAAAATGGGTACAGAAGACGCTTTATCAGAATTAACCAACTACATAGTGAAAAGCATTGATGGCGGAGCATATGTGATAGGAGTGTTCTTAGACCTAGCGAAAGCATTTGACACCATTTCACATAACTTACTACACCAAAAACTTAAAAATATTGGCATAACCGGTCCTCCGCTAAAGTGGTTCCTCAGTTACATTGAAAATAGACAACAAATAGTAAAAATAAACAAACACAGCAGTGACAAATTAGATATCAAGTATGGAGTACCGCAAGGCAGCGTCTTGGGTCCCATACTATTTCTCATCTACATAAATAGTCTAACTGAGATAAACTTAGGTAAAATAGACTACAAAGTAATCAGTTATGCAGATGACACAGCAATTTTGTTCAAGGCGCAATCATGGGAAAAGGTTTTCAAAAACACAGAAACAGCGATGATTGAAGTAAATAAATGGCTACAAAATAATCTACTAACACTCAACATTTCAAAAACAAAATACCTTACTTTCAGCAAAACAAAGGCTGGTCAACCACACTGCCATCCACAACTTCATCTTCACCCCTGCACCAATACTATCTCAAATAACACATGCTGTACTTGTGACAAAATTGATCACGCGGATAATATTAAATACCTAGGATTAACTGTTGACCATAAACTAAAATGGGATCTCCATATTAATTTACTTACAAAAAGAATACGGAAACTATCATACATCATCAAAACTATACGAAACATCATGTCCTTAAATCAATTAAAAAATGTATATTTCGCACTTTGTCAAAGTATTCTAACGTATGGTATATCAGTATGGGGAGGAGCAGCAGATACTTACCTCAATCCTCTTAAAATAAATCATAAAACAATAATTAGAATTATGTTTAAAAAACCTTACCAACATCCGACAGAACAGCTAATGATTCAAAACAAATTACTAGACATAAATAAACTATTCATTAAAAAAATCATCTATAAAAACTGTATTAAAACATCACCTCACCACATACCTCACTCGCAAAATACAAGAGCAAAAGTAAATAATCACTTTCAGGTTCCCTATATTAAATCAACTTTCGCAAAAAAACATGAATCGTACCTGGCTCCACACATTTTCAATATCTTCCTAACACAAACAAAAACTTACGTTACCCCAAATAAATTGGACTGGCTGTTCAAAAGATTTGTTATATGGTTGACTGAAAAGGAAAGAAAGGACATTCGGAATATCCTAAATAACTAATACGAGTACATTTTATAGATTCATTGCATATAATTTCCTACGAAATTATATAATATCAAAATATGCAGTGTATTGTACATAATATTAACTAACATGTACCTGTGTTGTAATGTAATAAATTAATGTAATACAGCATACAATTTTAACTATTACCCACGGTATTTATATTCTCTTATTTAAATGTATAATTTTTTTACAAAAACATGTAAACTTACAAAAACAAAAACAAAATTTATACGTAAATATTTAATATAACAACATTATGTATATATGCATGTTTGTGTATGTATATATGTATGTATGCATGTATGCATGTGTATGTGTATATGTGTATAAGTATAAATGTGTGTTTGTATATATATATATACATGTATAGATATATGGAAAAGAAAATGTACATGTATGAATGTTCATGTATGTACTTATAGGTATATATCTTCATAGATTTTATTTTTTATCTTTCATATATATTTCTTTATCATATAAGCATAGTAGGCATAGGAATAGGCAAAGTGCATATAGGCATATAATTTCACATTGTTTTTTATCTTTTTATACTTCTTTTTTATCATTATTATTTTTTATCATTTTTAATATCACATAATTTTTTTATCTTTTTATACTACTATTTATCTTTTTATAATATTATGTCTACTCTGATTCATATCCTTTTTAATAAATATAAAATGTTATTTACCTACCTCGGAACAGACTATGTCTAGTGAGGTGGGTAAAATAAAACTTTGTAAATAAATGAAAAATAAATAAACGCCCGGGTTGCCGGCACTGAAACTGAACTGAGTAATGTAGCATGTTGCATCTAAATGTTTCGTGTGAAATGATTGGTAGCCCTGAAAAGGGCTTTTTATCGTCAACATCTTCGCACCGCGTCTCGGGTGCTCTCGAAGTAGTAGCCAGAAATTGCTCTTGATCCCTGGGTGATTGATGAGATAGTATATTATTATTATAACTATACACACGTGTCCAATGCGATCCTACTTTTTGGGAGCGGCCTTCTTCGCTGCGGGCTTCCCTTTGGCAGCCTTTTTAGGCATGGGCGCCTTGGGCTTTTTGGTCGGGGGTTTGGCAGTCTTTTTAGCTTTCGTGAGGCTCTTGGGCTTAGCAGCGGGCTTCTTGGTGGCGGCGGCCTTTTTGGCGGGCGAGCTGGCTGGAGATTTCTTCGCCTTGGCAGGAGCGACGGCGGCCTTCTTCACCTTGGCTGGCGCTGTGGCCACCTTCCTGGGCTTCTTGGCGACGGCAGAGGTTCGTTTCTTGGGTGCGGCGGCTGCCGGCTTCTTGCCGCCACCGGCGGAACCCTTGGCCTTGGCCTCCAGCTTGAAGGAGCCGGACGCTCCCTTGCCCTTGGTCTGGACCAGGGCGCCGGACTCGACGGCTCCCTTCAGGTACTTCTTGATGAAGGGGGCCAGCTTGTCGGCGTCGACCTTGTAGTTGGCGGTGATGTACTTCTTGATCGCCTGCAGGGACGAGCCGCCGCGCTCCTTCAGCTCCTTGATGGCGTTGTTGACCATCTCGGAGGTCTTCGGGTGAGAGGGCTTCGCCTTCGGTTTCTTGGCCGCCGCGGAGGATGCCTTGGCCTTCTTAGCGGGAGTGGCCGGGATGGGAGACGCCGCCGCCGCTGCTAGTGCTGTATCTGCCATTGTAGATTGGTGAATTCTTCGACGCTTGCTTGTTTGCTTGCTTGCTTCCTGACGATGAAGAGAGAGCTGATGATGGAGCCATTTTTTGGAAATTTTTAAAAACGAATGGCGGCTCTACCGTGCCGCCGGCGCAGATCGCTAGCTTGTCGTCTGCGATGATGAAAACGGGTATCATTTATGCTTAGGTCCTCGGAGTAAAATCCGATTTTCTCGGTGAGGATACATTTTCCGGAAGAGAGGGGCGAGGGCGGGCGTCGGGCAGGGATGTGGGCCCGCGGGGGGCGGGGAATCTGCACTCCCCGTGGGCGGCGCCGGGCGCTGGGATGCTCCGGATGTGGAAATGCGCGAGGGCGGCGACTCGGAGCGCCACAAAAGAGGCCGTAGCTCGGGAGACCCTCGAGTCGGCGGATCGGGGAAACGACGAGGATGGGGGCGAGACTCCAGCCGGGGGGCTCCGCTTCTGACCCGACGTCGGGGAGCCCCGCGAGCGCCGCCAGGGCCCCCGAGCCGCCCCGCCGTAGAACGGTGTGCCGACCCACAGCGTGTATCGGGCAAAGCTCGCGGTGCCCGGGCCGGGATGGATATGTGTCAGCCCAACCGACTTAGGCGTGATTATAATGAAATAATTTAAATAAAACATTACGTTAGACGAAATTAATTAATAAAATCAGACGATCCCTACTGATCTGATGCTTCTGGATCTGATTCGTTGCAGGACCAGCAGCCGGAGGCGGCGCGGCATGAACGAATACATGAAACGAAAAATGCTCGAGCCGATGATGATTCAAACATGAATTTCAAAATAAACAATAAAGATAACTAATTTGAGATATTTAATCGAAATATCGGAAGCGTCACCGACCATTTTTGCTAGTTGCACTAGAAGAAATAAAAATAAAGCACGATGTTATCATCTTTATCGAATGCTATGCTATTTTTATTACGAAACAAGGCATAATTTTAAAGAAATCTTTTTTTTTTTTTTTTATACCCTTCCGTAATCTCATAAAAAAAATTAAACACTGAAAATCTGCTGAAATACTAAAGAAATAGGAGAAACACAAAAAAAAAAAAAAACAAACAAACAAACAAAACGATATGACTCCATCCCATCACTAATTTAACTTGTTTTGTTTTTTAATCACTATCGATGATTATCCGTCTAGATTTAACATTGTCTGTGGTCATCCAGCTGTCAACTAACTACCTAGGTATAAACTGGTGTTGTAAAATTTCCGAGCGAATATTAGTCTGTAACGCTAATTATTTCGCCACTGTAAGGTAAATATGATACAATAAATGAACCGATATAGTTAAAGATGTATAATAGGATTTTATTGCGATTACAACCGGACATAAATGGAAATATTAAAATAGAAGGTGAAGACTCTAAAAGAATAATAATATCTCGGGTCGTGTACATCAATCATCGAAGATGCTTGATGTTAGACATTAAGTTACATGTGAGGCAAAACGCAAGTGTGCAGTGCAGCTTTGGTCCAATGTCTTGAAAACAGCGTCTTTCTGATAATGATTTCTTCTTCAAAAAAAAAAAACTGATGACCCAAAGTGGCTCACTGTAGAGATGAAAGCTCAGGTACAATATATCTTGAAACAGCGTCCATAAACTTGTGAAATGCAATCTTCTTTTTCTTCAGGTCCCTTGAAGTTCCTATTCTAAACTATACTACGCACTTGCAATTTAAATAAAAGAGAATACCTTCAACGAGATTAAATGTGGTGAAGTAAAATAAGCAAAATAAATGCATTTATATAGCAATTAAGCATGGTGTGTTGTATTATTTAAATCATGTCATACCCCGCCGTTATCAAAACCCACCAAAAAATTATTTACTAACAAGTGCAAGAAATTAACGCTTACTAAATTTTCAATAATACGCTGAAATGAGTATAAAATTCTCAACATATAGCACTTAATTTGTTTACTAAAAGTATTATCAAATCACCAAAAATTCACCTTCCCCGATAATAGTTATTTATTTTATGATAAATCTATTAACCTGTAGATGTCATTAATCAAGGCAAGGATTTTAAATTCCTTCGAAAATTAAAAAGTAATATTACTATCCAACAATAGATGTCATTGGTGTGTCCCAAATGTTAAAATAATTTATAATAATTGAAAAATAGAATTTAAAATAATAATTGATCACTGACAAAGACCCCTAATCAAGAGATGATGCTAATACCTTGGATTAAAACATTAGTATGAATACCAAAGGCATAATAAAATGTATAATGAAGTTATCACATCCCGAGTGAATTAACATACTTCATTATACTGGAAAAGAAAAATTCATCAAAATGTTAATACGATTCACACAACACAAACATATAATACATAACTGCTAAAAAAAACAATTGTATAATTTTATGTTATATATATGTATAGCCAGCTCAGCGCTGTACTGCATAAGAAATATCTTTTATAAGATTTTAATATATTTACACCACATATGTCAATGTGAAATATGATATCTATGCTGAATCGATTTGAACATTCATAACCATTATTGTTAATATAAATATAATAATAATAAAACATTAAACGAATTACAAAATACCTAAGGCTTCTTTGAGATCCTCTAAAAGAGTCCGTGCCTGAGATTCTAACATCCCAAGAAAATCCTGAATTATTGATTGGGAACAAAAGAAAATTACCCACTCACTCCATTATCTTTAATCAATAAAGATTATTATTATGTAATAATGGAATGAGCCGTAGACTTCTCGCAAAGTATAAACCTTTACGCAAAGAATTTCTTCATCTCACGTGAAATGAAAGTAAATGGCGCAACGATAACGCCATCCATGAACGAATCAAAACGTGTTTGCGAACTCAGTGACAAGAAATATTTCATAACTTGTATGGAACGCTAAACCCTAAAATCATATATCACCTCACTACATGTCTAACGCTGGCAACGTCAGAAAAAACAAATTCAGTGTAAGTTTTATCACTGAAAAAGAGGCAACGCTCCTAAAATTTGTTTTGTAAAACAAAACTTGCACGATTACATATCACCAGGAACAAACAGAACACGCAGTACACATTTCACAAAACAAAACAGCACCTACAAAAAAAAAAACCCGCAAGCTACCTTCAACGATCAACCCCAACTATCATTTGATAGTTGGGGTTGATCGTTTGGATTGCCATGATGCGAAGATACGATGAGTACGAAATAATTATAATGATAATTAAAATATTAAATAAAATGTTAATGTTAAAGTTGCGAACCGAAGCGCCAATGGTTGATCTCCCAGACAGCTGTAAGCACGTTCCTCCTCTGGCTTGGTTTCTTGACTGAAGTTAGCGGCGAGCCGAGTCTCTGCACCGCCGGTAATTGAACTGGGATTACACCTCTCAAATACGCCAGTACTTATTTACTACGAAACCGGGGTGAAAAGGTCCGTATGATAATCCAACCCGTTACAAGTCGTTAAACTCATAACAGAGAAGCTAGATATTGCAAATCAACCTATTTTCCATTCCATCAAACTTGTCAAAGTATCCTAGTGAAAATGAGACATTATACATGTAGGTCTACCATGACAAAATTCACACGCGGACAGCTAAAAAATGCAAAAATTAGGACAGATAATTTTAAAAATATAACAACACACTCTACGCCTGTATTTTTTTTTTCTATTTTCTTTTCATATATTTCTTTTTTCCTTATCTCTCATTTCTTTTATTTTCTTACATATTTCTATTAATCTCTTTAAATTTTAAAATTTATTTAGTTTTTCTTCTTAGAAGTCATAAAAGATTTTAATAAAATATCACTTTCATAATAATATATTTGATTTATCCAAAGGAAACGGAAACGGAAACGGAAATCAACGTGAGAGTCTAATTATGATGCAAAAAATGAGATCGCCCTAGCGGCACGATATACAAGCACAAAGGGACGCCCGATTCGCAAAATTTCTTTCAGTACGGATATCTCGTTAGTTATGATCCAATACGATAGGCGGTGTATGGCGGCCGTCGGGCGTGACCTGCCTCCGGCGCGGCTCCGTTTCAGGTGTTCGAGGGTCGCCGTTCAGAGCACGGAAAAGAAAGGAAAAGTAAAGAAAAGAAAAGAAAAGCGAGTCGGAAGGAAGACGGAAATGAAATGAAAAGCTGTGCGCGAAATGAAGCGGGAGACGAAAGGCGAGAGGTTTGAAGATTCAGGCGCCATTTATTTTGTATGAACGCGTCACGCGGTCTCGTCGTTTGACATTATTAATGAATATAATGATGAATATATTATAATGACGGTGGGTGGTGGGTGGTGGGTGGTGGGCGGGACGACGGGAGAAGGTGGTGGACGGCACGGGGGCATTTGGTTGAAACGGGGCACGGATTAATTAAAATTTACTCACGTCATCGCGTCTTGTCAAAAGTCGGCACGGCAGCGAGAAAGCATTTTCGATGAACGATGATAAATAACAACAAACTTCCAGCGATATTGGGCACAACACACGGACACACACAC
>OV815296.1:0-240000 GCA_929108145.2 Limnephilus rhombicus | reverse complement strand
CGCGTCAACGCAAGAAAAACATTCCAGTTTTCAAGTAGTTTAGCGGCTACGCCAGGTTTGTGTAACATGGTTAGTGACCATTATTAATTCTGTTTTTCATAATTACGCGCCTTATTATATATCACACGAAGTTGGCTACAATCGTATCAACCTTCGTTTATAGCAAGTCTGAGATACCAACATAATAGTAACAAAATGGCGTAGTATAAGTTCACGAAGTGTCATTTTATTCATTCTTTAAACGGCTGTATCTCCCTCAATTTTGCCAAGCGTACCTTAATTTCTTTTTTATTCAACTTTTCCACACTTTTCTCATCTAGAAAGTGCATTTTTATTAAAATCCCCCACATTGGCGGGATCTGCATTTCACCCATGTTTTTTTTTTTTAAATGTGGTGTACTGTGTTCTGTACATTCAGTGTCATTGCACTTCAAAAAAATATTTGACAGTTAAATTGGTGTTGCCAGTCTACAAATTTAGTAGTTCCAGTTTTTATATTTTCTACTCTTTTTTGACAGACTATATATTATGGTTCTTTCACGTGCCTACCGACCGTCTGTTTGTTCCACGAAAGAAAGTTTGCGAGACGCAAAACATTCACGCGTAAAAACTTAACATTTCAAAGGTTTTGTTTCATGACACGCCAAAAAGTAACACAGAATCGAGTATATTAAAAAGTGATGCATTACAATTGAAAATAATTTTCATCGGTAGGCACTTGACGAAATTATTTCATCAAAGTCTATGGTGATAATATTTTGGTTTTTTGTTTTGGCACCACTGATTAGAAATGTATTTCTATGGACTTGTTTGGATTTGCCAAAAAAATAGGACGTTGTGATGCGTTTTTATCGATTAAATTGTTAATTTTAGGATTTATCATCATTATACAGTGGGGAAATCAATGGTAAATATAACTCGCGTGATATATTTGCATAACCCATGATCGAAATGGTGTTGTTATACGTGATATGACAATACTGCGATTTGGTTAAATAAATTACGAACACGTGGGTAGTTTGAATATGAATGTGTTATTAAATTATTTCAAATACGCGATATTAAACTAATCTAACCAAAAATAAATTAATCTAACCTAACCTAATCCCCGTCGAATGATAATATTATTGTCTTTCATTGTTTGTAAAGCGGGGCAAAGAATTCCTTTTGTGTACCATTTATTTCAGATTTAACCTAAACAAACCTAACCTAAACAAACCTAACCTAAACAAACCTAACCCAACCTAACCTAACTCCCCCGTCGAGTGATAATATTAATGTGTTAACCTGAGCACTGTTTGTGTGGAGCGAAGACACCGTTTTGTGTACCATTTTTTTTTAATTAAGACCTGATTGCCCCCCCCCCCCCCCCCTTCCCCGCCCCCACCCCCACCCCCACCCCACCCTCATCTTAACCCACATTTATTAATAATATTATTTATTGTCCTCGCAGGTTTGTTTGTCAACGGAGCCCGTTGTTTGCGGGGTGCGAGAAATCTAGACGTGCGGTGTACTCTCGTGACTGCGAGCGCCGCTGTCCTGGGGAACTTTGACGTTGAACTTCCCGGTGCGGAGCGAGGACACCGTTTTGTGTACCACTTTTTTTTAATTAAGACCTGATTCCCCCCCCCCCCTTCCCCACCCCCTCCCCACCCTCATCTTAACCCACATTTATTAATAATATTATTTATTGTCCTCGCAGGTTTGTTTGTGTGGTGCGAGGAATCTAGACGTGTGATGTACAGTTTTTCTCTCGTGACTGCGAGCGCCGCTGTCCTGGGGAACTTTGACGTTGAACTTCCCGGTGCCGGAGACCCGTTATATCTCTCTGAAAGTCCCCCGTAAGTATTATGTCAATTAAACAACTCTTTTCTAAAACAATAAAACTTCACAAACATAAATACAACAACAGCAGACAAGAAATAACAACTAACACGCATATCACTAATCTAAACTAACCTAACTTAACCCAACATAACCTAACCCAACCTAACCTAACTCCCCCGTCGAGTGATAATATTAATGTGTTAACCCGAGCGCTCTCTGTGTAGAGCGAACACTCCCTTTTGTGTGACATTTTTTTTTTAAATTTAGACCTGATTCCCCCCCCCCCCTTCCCCACCCCCTCAACACCCTCATCTTAACCCACATTTATTAATAATATTATTTATTGTCCTCGCAGGTTTGTTTGTGTGGTGCGAGGAATCTAGACGTGTGATGTACAGTTTTTCTCTCGTGACTGCGAGCGCCGCTGTCCTGGGGAACTTTGACGTTGAACTTCCCGGTGCCGGAGACCCGTTATATCTCTCTGAAAGTCCCCCGTAAGTATTATGTCAATTAAACAACTCTTTTCTAAAACAATAAAACTTCACAAACATAAATACAACAACAGCAGACAAGAAATAACAACTAACACGCATATCACTAACCTAACCTAACCCAACATAACCTAACCCAACCTAACCTAACTCCCCCGTCGAGTGATAATATTAATGTGTTAACCCGAGCGCTCTCTGTGTAGAGCGAACACTCCCTTTTGTGTGACATTTTTTTTTTAAATTTAGACCTGATTCCCCCCCCCCCCTTCCCCACCCCCTCAACACCCTCATCTTAACCCACATTTATTAATAATATTATTTATTGTCCTCGCAGGTTTGTTTGTCAACGGAGCCCGTTGTTTGTGGGGTGCGAGAAATCTAGACGTGCGGTGTACTCTCGTGACTGCGAGCGCCGCTGTCCTGGGGAACTTTGACGTTGAACTTCCCGGTGCCGGAGACCCGTTATATCTCTCTGAAAGTCCCCCGTAAGTATTATGTCAATTAAACAACTCTTTTCTAAAACAATAAAACTTCACAAACATAAATACAACAACAGCAGACAAGAAATAACAACTAACACGCATATCACTAACCTAACCTAACCCAACATAACCTAACCCAACCTAACCTAACTCCCCCGTCGAGTGATAATATTAATGTGTTAACCCGAGCGCTCTGTGTAGAGCGAACACTCCCTTTTGTGACATTTTTTTTTTAAATTTAGACCTGATTCCCCCCCCCCCCCCCCCCTTCCCCACCCCCTCCCCACCCTCATCTTAACCCACATTTATTAATAATATTATTTATTGTCCTCGCAGGTTTGTTTGTCAACGGAGCCCGTTGTTTGTGGGGTGCGAGAAATCTAGACGTGCGGTGTACTCTCGTGACTGCGAGCGCCGCTGTCCTGGGGAACTTTGACGTTGAACTTCCCGGTGCCGGAGACCCGTTATATCTCTCTGAAAGTCCCCCGTAAGTATTATGTCAATTAAACAACTCTTTTCTAAAACAATAAAACTTCACAAACATAAATACAACAACAGCAGACAAGAAATAACAACTAACACGCATATCACTAACCTAACCTAACCCAACATAACCTAACCCAACCTAACCTAACTCCCCCGTCGAGTGATAATATTAATGTGTTAACCCGAGCGCTCTGTGTAGAGCGAACACTCCCTTTTGTGACATTTTTTTTTTAAATTTAGACCTGATTCCCCCCCCCCCCCCCCCCCCCTTCCCCACCCCCTCCCCACCCTCATCTTAACCCACATTTATTAATAATATTATTTATTGTCCTCGCAGGTTTGTTTGTCAACGGAGCCCGTTGTTTGTGGGGTGCGTGAAATCTAGACGTGCGGTGTACTCTCGTGACTGCGAGCGCCGCTGTCCTGGGGAACTTTGACGTTGAACTTCCCGGTGCCGGAGACCCGTTATATCTCTCTGAAAGTCCCCCGTAAGTATTATGTCAATTAAACAACTCTTTTCTAAAACAATAAAACTTCACAAACATAAATACAACAACAGCAGACAAGAAATAACAACTAACACGCATATCACTAATCTAAACTAACCTAACCTAACCCAACATAACCTAACCCAACCTAACCTAACTCCCCCGTCGAGTGATAATATTAATGTGTTAACCCGAGCGCTCTCTGTGTAGAGCGAACACTCCCTTTTGTGTGACATTTTTTTTTTAAATTTAGACCTGATTCCCCCCCCCCCCCCTTCCCCACCCCCTCAACACCCTCATCTTAACCCACATTTATTAATAATATTATTTATTGTCCTCGCAGGTTTGTTTGTCAACGGAGCCCGTTGTTTGTGGGGTGCGAGAAATCTAGACGTGCGGTGTACTCTCGTGACTGCGAGCGCCGCTGTCCTGGGGAACTTTGACGTTGAACTTCCCGGTGCCGGAGACCCGTTATATCTCTCTGAAAGTCCCCCGTAAGTATTATGTCAATTAAACAACTCTTTTCTAAAACAATAAAACTTCACAAACATAAATACAACAACAGCAGACAAGAAATAACAACTAACACGCATATCACTAACCTAACCTAACCCAACATAACCTAACCCAACCTAACCTAACTCCCCCGTCGAGTGATAATATTAATGTGTTAACCCGAGCGCTCTGTGTAGAGCGAACACTCCCTTTTGTGACATTTTTTTTTTAAATTTAGACCTGATTCCCCCCCCCCCCCCCCTTCCCCACCCCCTCCCCACCCTCATCTTAACCCACA
Organism: Limnephilus rhombicus; assembly: GCA_929108145.2. NCBI lineage: Eukaryota > Metazoa > Arthropoda > Insecta > Trichoptera > Limnephilidae > Limnephilus > Limnephilus rhombicus. Next base: position 235,433 of record OV815296.1, on the reverse strand, counting down.
TTTATTAATAATATTATTTATTGTCCTCGCAGGTTTGTTTGTCAACGGAGCCCGTTGTTTGTGGGGTGCGAGAAATCTAGACGTGCGGTGTACTCTCGTGACTGCGAGCGCCGCTGTCCCGGGGAACTTTGACGTTGACCTTCCCGGAGCCGTAGACTCGCTATATCTCTCTGAAAGTCCCCCCGTAAGTATTATGTCAATTAAACAACTCTATTATAAAACAATAATCTTTCACAAACATAAATAAAACCACAGCAGACAAGAATTATTTCAACTAACATGCATATCACTAACACTAGGTCTTATAGAAAACTATTCACAATACATATATTGTGTTGCCTGTAGTATACCCTAATCACACTTTTTCTTATTGGATTAACATTACTCGAAGCCTTGCGCGCCTCAATCTGCTTCTCATCGAGGGACGATTCACTTTTAGGAAGATAAATTCTAATCATATCTTTGCAGTGTTGTCATCGCCCATCATAAAATTTCCGTCGCCTTTCCTAAACGCGTTCACTAAAGAAAATGAATACATACCAAGATTTAACAATAGCATCTCTGATAACATTCCATTTTCCAATTACGTATCTAAATTTCTCTAATAAAGAACAAAGAGTGTGTGTGACCTGCTAGGTATTATTATTATGCTTTACCCATTTCACGCTGATCGAGATTCATTTGTGGGCGGAGAATAATTATAATAAAATTAATATTATGATAATCACACAACCTGTCCGCAGCACACTGCTCATTGCTTACGTAATAATATAACGTTATGTACTATTGTAGCGTTGTTCATAAACTGTAACTAAAATGTACGTATGAAAACTACACGTTCTACGTGCACATCGTTTTGCTATTAAATTGTATATATAATATACTGTTGTTTGTAATTTATACATAATACACGCACCGTAACGTAAAATTTTTATTTTTTTTTCCCCAGCGTCTACTCCTCCGGAACTTCGACGGGGGTCAAAAGGATCAACTTATCATTGCATCACGCGCGAGTATTTTTTAAAATAAATACATATTTAAGAACATATTCATTAATTTGATGAAAAAAGAATAATATTATAATAATATAGTTTGGTCTCAAACCATTTGTTATATTTTGGTAAGAAATTAATGTCTCTTTTCGGCTTTAGAGGTCAGCACCGCATCCATCCATCCATAGTTTGTGTTATAATACTTTTACAGTAGTTATTACATAAATTCCCTCTACGCAGTAAGAGGTTGTTTATAAATATCAATTGTTAATTTCCTTCTCTTATCTCTCATTGTGCTGTGTATTAATAATGAATAAAAAAATGTTTGTTTTTATTGTTAGCAGCACATAATTCAAATTCTGCCGCCCCGGAGTTTAGTTCGCCTATTCGCCGCCAGAGACCAGACGTCAAACAGGGATCTATCTACCTAAGCTTCGCGTGTGGTTCGCGTCTGAGACAAACTTACTGGACTTGGATCTTCAGAGTTTTTTTTTTTTTTTTAACAGTCAGTTCAACTTGCAAAATGGAATTATAAAAATAATATTATTTTGTTTTTCTTTTTCACTCCTTTAGGTTATTTTTTTTTTGTTGTTGTTTAATGTTTAAATTTATTTAACGAGATAATTAATTGTGGAATTATCATGTGTGCGGTATGGAATTTCTCCGCTTTTGCAATTACACAGCTTTAACTTACCGATTGTTATTTAAAGTAATGAAATATATATTTGATTAGATAATATAATATTTTTAAATAAAATAGATACTTATATTTATTATAATATTGACATTTCGACTTTTGCATTATGATGTAATAGTAATGAAAATATTGGCGGCCCTAATAAGGGCCTTTTGTTTTGTATGACTTGGGACGACGAGACGACGGACGATGTGTGTGTTGATGATGATGATTTGTTGTCGTGTTGTTCGGTGTCGGGTGTCGTGGGGGTCTGTGGGGCTCCTCACTTGGAGCTGGTGTACTTGGTGACAGCCTTGGTGCCCTCGGACACGGCGTGCTTGGCCAGCTCTCCGGGAAGGAGCAGCCTGACGGCGGTCTGGATCTCCCTGCTGGTGATGGTGGACCTCTTGTTGTAGTGGGCCAGGCGGGAGGCCTCGGCGGCGATGCGCTCGAAGATGTCGTTCACGAAGCTGTTCATGATGCTCATCGCCTTGGAGGAGATACCGGTGTCGGGGTGCACCTGCTTCAGCACTTTGTAGATGTAGATTGCGTAGCTCTCCTTCCTCCTGCGTTTGTTCTTCTTCTTGTCTCCCTTGGAGATGTTCTTCTGGGCCTTGCCCGACTTCTTGGCTGCTTTTCCACTGGTCTTGGGCGGCATCTTGCTTGCTGTCGGAGACTTTTTTGGTAGGACTTTTTTTTTTTTTTTTTCATTTACTAGATTCTTATGTATCTTGAGGAGATGAATCATTTAAATTTACTGAATTTAAAGTTAATGTTCTTTATACAAATAGAACGGCGTCATATGCGCCTTGCAATTTTTACCTCATGTGGGTATTTAAAAATAGTACCTGGCTATTATAGACTTAGAGGTCATGTATTTTGTCGGTAGGGAAAAGTTGTTATGTAAAAACCCTACTAAAATTGCATGTTTTGCATAGCTCAACAAAGCAACCGGCATCAAGCAAGGGAAATATATACATACGTGTGTGTTTGTGTTATGTTGGGAGTGGGAAGGAGTCGGTCATGTCCTTTTATTTGGAGCTCTTCCGCATTTGCCTTTGGGAATAAGGAAACCATGAAAAACCTTATCCGGGAGGAGTCGGCCGACAGTCAACATGAAACTGTGCGGCCTTCAGTGATTTCAGTAGATGAAATCCTGCATTTTGTGGTGATGGGTGTGGGTGTCTGTTTTTATGTGATATATACTTTATGGGAATTTTTAGGATAAACTTACATACATATATATAAAATAAATATTATTATATAAATATATACATAGATATATAGACATAAGTTGTGGGGAGGGGTCTGGTGATTGGGAATACCTACCGATCGCTCAGTCATCCGCGTCTGATTCGGGATTGTGCCAAATGTGATTAAGGTCCATCAGAATATGTTTGGGTAGTCTGTGTTTGTACCTGAAAGGGAGATCGCTAGGTGCATTGTATTGACCGATTTCTCTGATGATTTTATTTTTACTATGTTGAAGTGACTTGTAAAATCGGTCGGTCAGTCTGTGTGTGTATTCAAATAAGGTCGGTATTTCTTCTCTTGCATGTAGTCTTTTCAAGTTTGTTCTGAGTCTTGTGTTGTACGTGATTTTAATGCAGAGATTTTGTAAGGTCTGTAGTTTTGTGTGGTCAGAGTGGGAGATGCTGCCCCACACGGGGATAGCATGAGTCAGTACCGGTCGAATGAGCGAATAGTAGATCAGGAGTTTGGTTCTAGGAAGTAGCGGACTTCTTCTGTTGAAGATTGGCTTCATCGCGCCGACTGCCTTTCTGGCTTTCACGTGCATTTTGGCTACGTGAGACTTCCAGTTGAGACGTGAGTCCATTGTGAGGCCCAGGTAGACGACCTCATCTTTCCATTCTAGGACGTGTCCTCCCATTTCGATGTTGACGTCTGGTGTTCTTATTTTATTTTTCCTCGAGTACATTATGACTTCGGTCTTCGCCTCGTTCAGTTTGAGTCGCCATTTTTTGTAGAACTCTACGAGTGCGTCGAGCGCCCTCTGTAGGTATATGGCTGCCATGTCTGCTTGCGTCGAGGAAACGTAAAGTTTGACGTCGTCTGCATAGATGGAAAGGTTGCATCTCTCGTCATGGGGGATGTCGTGCGTGAAGATGTTGAAGAGGTGAGGTCCCAGTAGACTTCCCTGAGGCACGCCTTTTGGAATCTCACGTAGTGTCGACAGCGCGTTCCTGATGAAGACTTGGAAGGATCTGTTCTTGAGGTATTCTTGTATCACTCTCGTTAGGTATATGGGCGTGTTCAGTCTGTGTAGTTTGTGCAGGAGCCCTTTTATCCAAACGGTGTCAAATGCCTTTTCCAAGTCTAGCAATGCAGCGGCGGTGTAGCGATTTTCGTTGAATCTTCTCGCGATGAATTCCGCTACTCTGGATAGCTGATGGGTGGTGGAATGCCTTTTCCTAAATCCGAATTGTTCGTCTGGTAAAGTGTCTTCGTGGTGTGGTAGAAGTCTGTTGAGAATCACCTGTTCAAATACCTTGCTCAGCGTGGAGAGTAGGCTAATCGGCCGATAGTTTGTCGGCTGCTTCTTATCCTTGTTTGGCTTGGAAAAAGGCAGCACGGTCGCCGTTTTCCAGATCTCTGGGAAATGTCCGATGGTGAGGCAGGCATTGAACAGTTTGGTGATGAAGATGATGGCTTTCTGAGGTAGATGTTTCAGTAGGATGTTATGTATTTGATCGCTTCCCGGCGCCTTATTTGTCTTCAATCGCCTGATAATGACGGCTACTTCGCTCGGTGTGCTGAAGTGAATATCGGCGGCGTTCGTCTGCTCGGCTTGTTCGAGGTTTCTTAGAGACTCTTCTACTAGTCGATCCGTTTCCGGGTCCGATAGGCCGTCCGTGGCTGCGTAGGCTCTCTCGAATCCATCGGCGAGCGCGTTTGCTTTTTCTTCGAGTGAAAGTGCCAACCCTGATCCGTCTAGCTTCTCTAGCGGGGGAATCGCGTGATCTTCGTGTCTCAGCGCTTTTGCCATTTTCCATAGGCTGTTGTCCTTTGGCGTGAGTGACGTAACTTTCTTCGTCCAAAGTTCGCGTCTGAGGTCGGTGATCTCCTGCTTGATTTCCCGCTGTAGAGTGTTGTAGGCCGTTTTGAAGTAGCCGTCGCGCGTGTGATGGTAGATGCGTCGCAGGCGATTTTTCTCCTTAATGAGCGATAAGACGTGCTCGGGAAGCTTGATCGTGAATGTCTGTTCGTCTTTGAGGGGGATGAAAGTGTCTTGTGCAATTTGGATGATTTCGGTCAGAGTGCTTGCGGCTTCGTCGATCTCTTCCTTTGAGCGCAGAGTTGCCGACGTGAGATGTATCCGTTCGTTAATCTCTTTTTTGAATCCTTCCCAGTCGGCGTCCTTGTAGTTTCGCCGCTTTCTGGGGCTCCTTGAAGTCGTTCCTCCTATACTGAAGCTCACGGGCAGGTGGTCCGACGACAGTTCGTCCAGCGTGCGCAATGGCGAGATGGTCTTGGCGTTCTTCTCAAGTACTATATCCAGAGTACTTGGGTAAATTGCGTGTGCTGAGTGGTAAGTCGGTTTGTCCGGCGCCATTATCGTGTAGTTGTGCGTCTGCATATGTGAAAAGAGCGTTTTCCCATTCGCGTTGCCTCTGTAGTTGTTCCAATAATTGTGCTTGGCGTTCAGATCTCCTCCTAGAATGACAATAGGGCGCAAATTAAGTAATTTATCGAGATCTTCTCTAACCAGTAGGTTGGGATGGTTGCAGTAGGCGGCGATGATGGTATGCGCTCTATCCTCTATGGTGACTTCGATAATCGTGGCTTCGGTATGCTTCAACTTCGGAGTAGGGATTCTTGTAGATGTAATGGTTTGACGAACGAATATGGCGGTGCCTCCGCCTGCGCCCTCTAGTCGGTCGTCTCGGTGTACTTCGAAGCCGGGCACTCTCAGGGGAATGTCGGGTTTGAGATGAGTTTCTGTAATGAGAAAAATGTCAATGTTAGTATTGTTTGCCAGAGCGAGCAATTCGTCAATTTTAAAACGGATGCTGTGGGCATTCCACAGGAGGACGTTCACCATCTGGGGATTAGACATTGATGGTGGACGTGATGAGATCCATCAGGATCCATGCCCTCTCCAACTCGTTGGATCCAGCTGCAGCCAACTGCGGTTGCACCCGTCTCAATCCCTGTAGCAGGGCCATCATCAGTTGTGCGTCTCCTGCGCCGGTGTATGCCTCTCCTGCGGGCTGCTGCGTGCGGGGCTGCGAGCGGGGCTGCTCCTCGCGCTGTTGGGGGCCTGAGGCTCCTCCGGCTACTTGGGCCCAGGTGCGTCCATCGTTCCTCGTCGTCTGATGCGCATGAGGATGTGTCCTGCTTCCTGGCGCCTCTGTCCTGCCTCCTGGCGCCTCCCGGCGGAGCTGTCGCTGATGTTGTTGCAGTGAGGCGACGTATGCCACCCTCTTCGGGCAGCCCCTATAGTTGGCGGGATGGGGGCCTCCGCAGTTGCAGCACGCGGCGGGCTCATCCCTGGTGGTCTTGGGGCACTCGGCGGAGGCGTGCTCCACTAGGCATTTCACACACCTCGCGGTGTGTGAGCAGTTGCGGGACCCGTGCCCGAAGTTCTGGCAGCGGTAGCACTGTGTCCCGTGCTGCAAGTGGTTGCTGCGATGTTTTTGCAGGCGGATCCTGCAGTGGCATAGGTATTTGACGGCCGCCCTCAGCTGGCCCATGTTAACTTCTTTGTTGAAGTGTACCAAGTACATTGGGTACTCGGCCGTGGTGGTCGTCATCTTGGTGACCTTGACGGGGGCGAAGCCTTGGTTCGTAAGGTCTTCGGCTATTTCCTCCGTGGCCACGTTAGGCAGGCCCTTTATCACTGCCTTCTTCATTTTGTCTGCCTCCGCCGTGTAGGTATGGAAGCCGCGTGCTTCCGCTCGCAGCCCGTTGGTGAGGGCGCGGTGATCTGCCATGCTCTGCAGGAGGATGTTGACCTTTCCCCCTGGTCTGTACCGGATCTCGAAACGCAGGTGCCCGATGTGGCCCTGCACCGCTGAGGTGACCTGTCCATGCGAGAGGGTCCCTAGGGTCATCACGACTGGGGGGACGCGGTCCTTCCTGGCGGCGCCCGTGGTACCTGTGGAGGAAGAAGATGAATTAGTATTGGCGCGTTTCGCCTGCGACGCGCCGCCGCCTTCGGATACTTCCTTCAGGTTGCCGAAGCGGTTGCCGACAACAACCGCCCGGGGTTCCTGCGGGGATCCTGGCCTCTTGATGGGGTTGGTCGGCCTCGTCCAACCTTCCTCCTCTCTTGTCATATCCATGTCCTGATGGGGCTGGAATCTGGGGGGCGGAACGTAGCCTGAAGCTGGGCCTACTGGAGGGCGGCTGGGCCCGGCTGCAGTGGCGGTCTCGGGCATCTTCGGGGGCGGTAGGGGGATGGCTGCCGGCTTCGTCCTCGGGTCAGCGGGATGGGGCTGTAGTGGTTGGGAATTGGGGACCTTGATGGTCCCAGTCTTCGTTCGGTAGGTGGTGGTATCCTCTGGGATGGCAGAAAGGAGCCGCGCGGGAATCATCCGCACGGCAGGTGTCCTATATTTCCGCTTTAGGATTGCGGGGGTGTTCTTGGGGGCTTCTTCTCTCGGTGGGGCCAGGTCGTCCTTCTTGTTCTTCTTTGCCTTGAAAAAGGCAGTTGGCGGCGCGGTGGCCTACGCAGTGAGCCGGTCGGGGTCCGGCCGGCTGACAAATAGCAGGTGTCTGGCCGTGTAAACACGAGCCAGACAGAGCGGTTCGGGAGCGAAAAGATCTGTTGTCACAGAAGCGACTGTCGCTGGCGGCAGTCACTGAGCGAATCTCTTGGCCCGTGTCTGTCTCCGCCCAAGAAAACCGAAAAGAAGGCATAAATAATTTTGACAGCGACAGACACACACAACAGCGTGATCATCATCGTCCCGACACACCATCCACATGACGTGATTCATTATTTAAAAAAAGGCCCTTCTCAGGGCCGCCAATTTTTCATTAATTTTAAAATGCAAAAGTCGTTATGTTATGTAGGTATTATTATTATTACACACAGAAAAAAAAAAAAAATTCATCATGGTCCAATATTCTATTCATGCATTATTGGCGAAAAGTGAACTGATAACGATAGACGCAGCTACCCACCCACTTTATTTGACTTTAGACAGGTTTGATGTGTAATAATGGCAAATTATAGTAAAATAACTTGATTTACAAGCTCTAGCTCCTTCATAATGATGGGAAAGATGATTTTATTGCGTCTAGTCGTATTATTACATTATATTTTCGAGTGTTTTATGACTATTATTCATGCATTCGGACATTTATTTAGAACACCGCTTTGATTTTTACGATAGTTTGACAGTTGACAATGACCACAGACAATGACAGATCTAGATGGACAATCATCGATAGTAGTGATTAGACAACGTAAATAATGATGGATGTGGACGAGTTGAATGACCACAGACAATGACAGATCTAGATGGACAATCGATAGTGAGATTAAAAAAGAACATAGATAATGGTGGATATGGGGTGTGTTTGCATAAGCTAAGCCATTTTCGAAAGAGTAATTTGCAATGGAACATTTTGCGGTGACGTTTCGAGTCTTTGTGTGACGTTTCGCGTCGAAATTGGAATGGTCAGTTGACCCGACTACTACTTGGGTGGTGGTGATAATCATAGTGTTGGTTGGTCACTTTTTGGTATTTACGAATATTCATTCAAGATGTTTTACGATACTCACTACCCTTTTATGACCTGACCATATAATAATAGCGTATTCCAGAATGCAACCAGTAGAGGATTACGAAAGAATAATATTATCCGGCTCGAAGGACCGACCATGCAAAGAAATAAACGACTTTAAAAATAAAATTAAAAAAACGATGGATATGGGTGATTGCTCGAGTCATTTTCGAAAGAGTAATTTGCAATAGAACCTTTTGCGGCCCTGATAAGGGCCATTTTGTTTGACGTTTCGCGTCGATTGGATCGAAATTGGAATGGTGAGATGTTGTTGATTCGTTTGTTTCGATCTTAGAGCCGACTATTACTGGTGGCGGTGATAGTGACTGACTGCTGGTTGATAGTGACGGGCTTAAGCACGCTCGCCGCGGATGCGTCTCGCTAGCTGGATGTCCTTGGGCATGATGGTGACGCGCTTGGCGTGGATCGCGCACAGGTTGGTGTCCTCGAAGAGGCCGACAAGATAGGCCTCGCTAGCTTCCTGCAGGGCCATTACAGCAGAACTCTGGAAGCGCAGGTCGGTCTTGAAGTCCTGGGCGATCTCGCGCACCAGCCGCTGGAAGGGCAGCTTGCGGATCAGCAGCTCGGTGCTTTTCTGGTAGCGACGGATCTCGCGAAGGGCGACCGTCCCGGGCCTGTAGCGATGGGGCTTCTTAACTCCCCCGGTTGCGGGCGCACTTTTTCTCGCCGCTTTCGTGGCCAATTGCTTCCGGGGTGCCTTGCCTCCGGTCGATTTGCGGGCGGTCTGCTTTGTACGTGCTTTTTTTTTTTTTTTTTCATTTACTAGATTCTTATGTATCTTGAGGAGATGAATCATTTAAATTTACTGAATTTAAAGTTAATGTTCTTTATACAAATAGAACGGCGTCATATGCGCCTTGCAATTTTTACCTCATGTGGGTATTTAAAAATAGTACCTGGCTATTATAGACTTAGAGGTCATGTATTTTGTCGGTAGGGAAAAATTGTTATGTAAAAACCCTACTAAAATTGCATGTTTTGCATAGCTCAACAAAGCAACCGGCATCAAGCAAGGGGAAATATATACATACGTGTGTGTTTGTGTTATGTTGGGAGTGGGAAGGAGTCGGTCATGTCCTTTTATTTGGAGCTCTTCCGCATTTGCCTTTGGGAATAAGGAAACCATGAAAAACCTTATCCGGGAGGAGTCGGCCGACAGTCAACATGAAACTGTGCGGCCTTCAGTGATTTCAGTAGATGAAATCCTGCATTTTGTGGTGATGGGTGTGGGTGTCTGTTTTTATGTGATATATACTTTATGGGAATTTTTAGGATAAACTTACATACATATAGATAAAATAAATATTATTATATAAATATATGCATAGATATATAGACATAAGTTGTGGGGAGGGGTCTGGTGATTGGGAATACCTACCGATCGCTCAGTCATCCGCGTCTGATTCGGGATTGTGCCAAATGTGATTAAGGTCCATCAGAATATGTTTGGGTAGTCTGTGTTTGTACCTGAAAGGGAGATCGCTAGGTGCATTGTATTGACCGATTTCTCTGATGAGTTTATTTTTACTATGTTGAAGTGACTTGTAAAATCGGTCGGTCAGTCTGTGTGTGTATTCAAATAAGGTCGGTATTTCTTCTCTTGCATGTAGTCTTTTCAAGTTTGTTCTGAGTCTTGTGTTGTACGTGATTTTAATGCAGAGATTTTGTAAGGTCTGTAGTTTTGTGTGGTCAGAGTGGGAGATGCTGCCCCACACGGGGATAGCATGAGTCAGTACCGGTCGAATGAGCGAATAGTAGATCAGGAGTTTGGTTCTAGGAAGTAGCGGACTTCTTCTGTTGAAGATTGGCTTCATCGCGCCGACTGCCTTTCTGGCTTTCACGTGCATTTTGGCTACGTGAGACTTCCAGTTGAGACGTGAGTCCATTGTGAGGCCCAGGTAGACGACCTCATCTTTCCATTCTAGGACGTGTCCTCCCATTTCGATGTTGACGTCTGGTGTTCTTATTTTATTTTTCCTCGAGTACATTATGACTTCGGTCTTCGCCTCGTTCAGTTTGAGTCGCCATTTTTTGTAGAACTCTACGAGTGCGTCGAGCGCCCTCTGTAGGTATATGGCTGCCATGTCTGCTTGCGTCGAGGAAACGTAAAGTTTGACGTCGTCTGCATAGATGGAAAGGTTGCATCTCTCGTCATGGGGGATGTCGTGCGTGAAGATGTTGAAGAGGTGAGGTCCCAGTAGACTTCCCTGAGGCACGCCTTTTGGAATCTCACGTAGTGTCGACAGCGCGTTCCTGATGAAGACTTGGAAGGATCTGTTCTTGAGGTATTCTTGTATCACTCTCGTTAGGTATATGGGCGTGTTCAGTCTGTGTAGTTTGTGCAGGAGCCCTTTTATCCAAACGGTGTCAAATGCCTTTTCCAAGTCTAGCAATGCAGCGGCGGTGTAGCGATTTTCGTTGAATCTTCTCGCGATGAATTCCGCTACTCTGGATAGCTGATGGGTGGTGGAATGCCTTTTCCTAAATCCGAATTGTTCGTCTGGTAAAGTGTCTTCGTGGTGTGGTAGAAGTCTGTTGAGAATCACCTGTTCAAATACCTTGCTCAGCGTGGAGAGTAGGCTAATCGGCCGATAGTTTGTCGGCTGCTTCTTGTCCTTGTTTGGCTTGGAAAAAGGCAGCACGGTCGCCGTTTTCCAGATCTCTGGGAAATGTCCGATGGTGAGGCAGGCATTGAACAGTTTGGTGATGAAGATGATGGCTTTCTGAGGTAGATGTTTCAGTAGGATGTTATGTATTTGATCGCTTCCCGGCGCCTTATTTGTCTTCAATCGCCTGATAATGACGGCTACTTCGCTCGGTGTGCTGAAGTGAATATCGGCGGCGTTCGTCTGCTCGGCTTGTTCGAGGTTTCTTAGAGACTCTTCTACTAGTCGATCCGTTTCCGGGTCCGATAGGCCGTCCGTGGCTGCGTAGGCTCTCTCGAATCCATCGGCGAGCGCGTTTGCTTTTTCTTCGAGTGAAAGTGCCAACCCTGATCCGTCTAGCTTCTCTAGCGGGGGAATCGCGTGATCTTCGTGTCTCAGCGCTTTTGCCATTTTCCATAGGCTGTTGTCCTTTGGCGTGAGTGACGTAACTTTCTTCGTCCAAAGTTCGCGTCTGAGGTCGGTGATCTCCTGCTTGATTTCCCGCTGTAGAGTGTTGTAGGCCGTTTTGAAGTAGCCGTCGCGCGTGTGATGGTAGATGCGTCGCAGGCGATTTTTCTCCTTAATGAGCGATAAGACGTGCTCGGGAAGCTTGATCGTGAATGTCTGTTCGTCTTTGAGGGGGATGAAAGTGTCTTGTGCAATTTGGATGATTTCGGTCAGAGTGCTTGCGGCTTCGTCGATCTCTTCCTTTGAGCGCAGAGTTGCCGACGTGAGATGTATCCGTTCGTTAATCTCTTTTTTGAATCCTTCCCAGTCGGCGTCCTTGTAGTTTCGCCGCTTTCTGGGGCTCCTTGAAGTCGTTCCTCCTATACTGAAGCTCACGGGCAGGTGGTCCGACGACAGTTCGTCCAGCGTGCGCAATGGCGAGATGGTCTTGGCGTTCTTCTCAAGTACTATATCCAGAGTACTTGGGTAAATTGCGTGTGCTGAGTGGTAAGTCGGTTTGTCCGGCGCCATTATCGTGTAGTTGTGCGTCTGCATATGTGAAAAGAGCGTTTTCCCATTCGCGTTGCCTCTGTAGTTGTTCCAATAATTGTGCTTGGCGTTCAGATCTCCTCCTAGAATGACAATAGGGCGCAAATTAAGTAATTTATCGAGATCTTCTCTAACCAGTAGGTTGGGATGGTTGCAGTAGGCGGCGATGATGGTATGCGCTCTATCCTCTATGGTGACTTCGATAATCGTGGCTTCGGTATGCTTCAACTTCGGAGTAGGGATTCTTGTAGATGTAATGGTTTGACGAACGAATATGGCGGTGCCTCCGCCTGCGCCCTCTAGTCGGTCGTCTCGGTGTACTTCGAAGCCGGGCACTCTCAGGGGAATGTCGGGTTTGAGATGAGTTTCTGTAATGAGAAAAATGTCAATGTTAGTATTGTTTGCCAGAGCGAGCAATTCGTCAATTTTAAAACGGATGCTGTGGGCATTCCACAGGAGGACGTTCACCATCTGGGGATTAGACATTGATGGTGGACGTGATGAGATCCATCAGGATCCATGCCCTCTCCAACTCGTTGGATCCAGCTGCAGCCAACTGCGGTTGCACCCGTCTCAATCCCTGTAGCAGGGCCATCATCAGTTGTGCGTCTCCTGCGCCGGTGTATGCCTCTCCTGCGGGCTGCTGCGTGCGGGGCTGCGAGCGGGGCTGCTCCTCGCGCTGTTGGGGGCCTGAGGCTCCTCCGGCTACTTGGGCCCAGGTGCGTCCATCATTCCTCGTCGTCTGATGCGCATGAGGATGTGTCCTGCTTCCTGGCGCCTCTGTCCTGCCTCCTGGCGCCTCCCGGCGGAGCTGTCGCTGATGTTGTTGCAGTGAGGCGACGTATGCCACCCTCTTCGGGCAGCCCCTATAGTTGGCGGGATGGGGGCCTCCGCAGTTGCAGCACGCGGCGGGCTCATCCCTGGTGGTCTTGGGGCACTCGGCGGAGGCGTGCTCCACTAGGCATTTCACACACCTCGCGGTGTGTGAGCAGTTGCGGGACCCGTGCCCGAAGTTCTGGCAGCGGTAGCACTGTGTCCCGTGCTGCAAGTGGTTGCTGCGGTGTTTTTGCAGGCGGATCCTGCAGTGGCATAGGTATTTGACGGCCGCCCTCAGCTGGCCCATGTTAACTTCCTTGTTGAAGTGTACCAAGTACATTGGGTACTCAGCCGTGGTGGTCGTCATCTTGGTGACCTTGACGGGGGCGAAGCCTTGGTTCGTAAGGTCTTCGGCTATTTCTTCCGTGGCCACGTTAGGCAGGCCCTTTATCACTGCCTTCTTCATTTTGTCTGCCTCCGCCGTGTAGGTATGGAAGCCGCGTGCTTCCGCTCGCAGCCCGTTGGTGAGGGCGCGGTGATCTGCCATGCTCTGCAGGAGGATGTTGACCTTTCCCCCTGGTCTGTATCGGATCTCGAAACGCAGGTGCCCGATGTGGCCCTGCACCGCTGAGGTTACCTGTCCATGCGATAGGGTCCCCAGGGTCATCACGACTGGGGGGACGCGGTCCTTCCTGGCGGCGCCCGTGGTACCTGTGGAGGAAGTAAATGAATTATTATTTGCGCGTTTCGCCTGCGACGCGCCGCCGCCTTCGGATACTTCCCTCAAGTTGCCGAAGCGGTTGCCGACAACAACCGCCCGGGGTTCCTGCGGGGATCCTGGCCTCTTGATGGGGTTGGTCGGCCTCGTCCAACCTTCCTCCTCTCTTGTTATCTCCATGTCCTGAAGGGGCTGGAATCTGGGGGGCGGAACGTAGCCTGAAGCTGGGCCTACTGGAGGGCGGCTGGGCCCGGCTGCGGTGGCGGTCTCGGGCATCTTCGGGGGCGGTAGGGGGATGGCTGCCGGCTTCGTCCTCGGGTCAGCGGGATGGGGCTGCAGTGGTTGGGAGTTGGGGACCTTGATGGTCCCAGTCTTTGTCCGGTAGGTGGTGGAGTCTTCAGGGATGGCAGACAGGTGCCGCGCGGGAATCATCCGCACGGCCGGTGTTTTGTATTTCCGCTTTAGGATTGCGGGGGTGTTCTTGGGGGCTTCTTTTCTCGGTGGGGCCAGGTCGTCCTTCTTGTTCTTCTTTGCCTTGAAAAAGGCAGTTGGCGGCGCGGTGGCCTAGGCAGTGAGCCGGTCGGAGTCCGGCCGGCTGACAAATAGCAGGTGTCTGGCCGTGTAAACACGAGCCAGACAGAGCGGTTCGGGAGCGAAAAAATCTCCTTTGTACGTGCCATGGCTGGGGGGTATGGTTATGTTCCAAAAAATTGCAGCAATTACACAATGAGCTCACCATACGGGTAAACGGCCGTATTTATAGAGAACGGGCCGCAATAGTAAGGCGACATGCCATTGGTCGCTTTGGGAGTGAATCGAGCAAGGTTGCCAATGCGCACGTTCTAAAATATCCACAATAGATGTTAAAATTCCAAAAAAAAAAAAAAAAAAATTGCTGAAAACTAAATGATAATTCTCACAAGTCAACTCCATAAATTTATTTTATTTTATTTTCCTTTTTTTTTTTTTTTTTTTTTTTTTCTCCTCTCTTTTTGCTTATTTCCCTCCCTTTTTTTTGTTCTTCTTAAAATTCCAATTAAAATTCATCGCTTTCGCTTGCCCAGCCGCATCGACAAAATATCCAATCGGTTTAAATTCTTAGAAATTCGCTATTTCTGCTATTTCACTTGTAGCATCGCCGCCTAGTTTGAACAACTAAGACCAATGTTTCAAACAATAAATTAGTTGGCATCCCTGGAGTCACGCGATCGGCGCGTGGGGCGCCATAGTCGGTGTTGCCAGAGTGAATATATACGAGCAAAAATCCCCGTCCGTCAAAACATTCTGCTTTTGCTTGCGCTAGCGACAAGACGCCTGTCTCGTACAGTATATTTCTCGCTCCCGTCTGCTGAAACAGTTAGAATATTCTACTCAATTCTTTCTTTTGCATTGTGCTCCGCACATGTGATTGTGATCATTGCGTACACTATTTGTTACCTAAATAAAATCTGTTGTGATATCTCGGAACTATACGAGTGTTTTTATCTCGGGGAGAATTTTCCACTCGTGGTTCCGTTTATACGGTCCCTGCCTGCAGTGTGTGTTCGTGGTTTTCAGTGCATCCGGTGTTGTGGTGTTGGTGCTAGTGTTTTGGTGAAAAAAAAAAGTGATCAGTTCATCAATATTATCGAGAGAATGTCCAGAATCTGTAAGTAAATTCCTTACCATTACATGTGCTTTTCATTTGGATTTGTTTATTATTCAGAGTTTTAAGTATCACCTCCCTCGTAATTATTTATAGTTTATCAAGTCATTAGCAAATTCGTTTAATATAAAATCAATTATCTACAAAAAACTTCAATATCTCTACGCACCTAGCCGCGTTTTTACCAGTGAGTCATTAATATTTACTGCACAGCAACAAAATTAAAGTCATCGTAATAAATAATAAACTTATTCATACCCGCTCGGTCTAAAGTAATTAAAAAGTCATTAGCAGTGCACTTAACGAATTTCCCCCGGCCCGGTCGCCAACCAATTAAAAAGTCATTAGCAGCGTAACATACTAACTTTCCCCCGTATCCAAACCGCTTTCTATTATTCAAATTCAGCACTTAGCAAATATCTCAACGACCTTATCAAGGATGTCTACCATGACCCTTTATTCTCAGCGTGTGGCTGGTGCCCTTGAAGACAACTTAGTTGACTTCTTGGAAGCGCGTAAGCACCGGGAACTTTCTCTTGAAGAGAAAGACCACCTGTCCAAACTAGTCATGAAGCAATATCTTGAAGATAACAAGACGCCAACTTTAGAAGCTTCTCCCAAAGACATAGCCTCACCTAGGCATATAATATCACCGATTCCAGGTAGTGCTCCTTTTAGAGAGAACCTGGTGCTCATGGAAGACTGGCCATCTTCATCCGACGAATCGGAGGCACCGTTCCAACCGGTTCCTAGGCGCAAGCGCTCGCGTGCCAACTCCAACGGGTCTTCAACCCCGACTAATTCCCCCAGGACCTCCCCGGTACCCAAAAAAACAATGGAAACATTAGGTCTCGTTCTCCATCACCGCTAGCGTCTGCTAGCAATAGATTTTCACCGCTACGGGCTAACTCCCCAGCTGCAACAACCTCGGCGCAAAATGTAACGCCAATTAAACTCCACAGAATCCCGCCAATAGTACTTCACAAGAAGTCTGAGACCAGGGCGCTCTTCCGTACCCTCGAAGACAAAGGCATAGATTTCTTCGCCAAAAACATGGGCAACGGCCTACACATAATGACTAAAACTCCGCGGGAGCACCAGGCTGTCACTAGGCATTTAATTGCCAACAACACGGAGTTTCACTCCTTCAGGCTTCCGGAAGAAAAACCTTTAAGGGTTGTCCTTAGGGGAATCCCCGAAGACATTTCTCCGGAAGATATAAAAGAGGAGTTAGCAACAACATACCCAATAATTTCAGTGCACCGAATGAAAGCGGCCCGCACAAAAAAACCTATTCCGCTAGTGTTAGTAACACTGACAAAAAATGAAACCGCGAAGGGCATTTTTAATAACCTAACGTCATTATTCCGTCTAAGGATTCAAGTTGAATCCTTACGGAACAAAGCCCGCGTTGGGCAGTGCTACCGCTGCCAAATGCACGGGCACTCAGCGATTTGCTGCCATGGTAGCGAACGCTGCGTAAAGTGCGGCGAACCGCACAGATCCTCTGACTGCACCAAGTCAAGAGACAGTCCGGCGAAATGTGCATTGTGTCAAGGGGCCCATACGGCCAACTACGGAGGGTGCCCTGCAAGGCCCCAAAACGCAAACCCAAACTACAACAGAAACCGCAACGCAAATTATTCGCGAAATTATAATAATAATAGACGCAACCACGTGAATAATTATAATAATCACCAAAGGAATCACCGTAATTATAATAGTCAAGGTAATCAACAAACCCCTTCGTACGAGAATACGTCCAGACCGACCATTCCCGCACCCGCAGCGGCTCCCGCAGCCTCCCTAGAGGACTTCCCCACCCTCCCAATCCCATCCATCCCCTTGCCCCCCACTACAACAACTCCCCCCACCTCGAACCCTACCCCCACTGTCCACAAACCCGCATCCCAACTCCCGGCCAACTCTCGCAACCCGAATCCCCGCAACTGGCCTCAGCCCCATTATTACAAGTCAAGAAATAGCCATCAATCAAATAGGGCTCATTCGACCCATTCTCAATCGTATAATAACCAAGCTAGCCAACAATACAGGCTAGACAGGGGATCTGCCCCCGCCCAAGAGTCCCAACAACAGTTGCCCCCCTTAGACCCAATCCATAAAAAAGCCCTCGAAGAGCAACTTGAATTCATCAAATTAACGATTAAAAACGCCACCGACGAGATGTTTAAAATTGAAGCCACATTAAGAAATCATAATGTCTAGACACCAAAATATAATAGTCAACCTGCAAACAGCCTATTGGAACGCCAATGGCTCTGTCCTCTCCCACAAAGAGGAAATAATTGATTTTCTTAAAGAATACAACATTGACGTATTCTTCATTAATGAAACATGGCTCAAACCATCTAAGAAATTTAATTTACCTAATTATATCACGTACCGGGATGACAGGTTAACCAATAAATGCGGCGGCACGGCTATTTTAGTCAAAAATAATATTGACCACCGTCTAGCACATTCATTCTCTAGTATCAACATTGAATCCACCTCGGTAGTAGTAAATACATCTTCCGGACCACTTAAACTCATCTCCGTTTATGCACCACCGAAACGCCCACTGATCCCGTCCGAACTGGACAGTTTATTAGAAGAAAATGTTCCCACCATTTTAGCCGGGGACATGAACGCTAAACACGGATCGTGGCATAGCCTACATTCAAACCTAAAAGGTAACGTGCTGGCAAAATACGCGAGCACGAAATCAATTGTAGTAGACGCTCCGGACGTACCAACGCTACACCATGCTAACGGTATTCCGGACGTGATAGACATAGTGATCTTAAAAGAAACTAATCATTTGCACTCTTTAAAAGTAGTTAAAAAACTATCCTCCGACCACGATCCAGTTCTTCTAACATTAACAGGAGGCTCTAATCCCTTGGTCCCCCTCGTGCCTATAAAGAAAAAAATTAATTGGAAAAAATTCAGCGATTTATTAGAAAATAAAATCACAATACCGACATCAATACCTGACGAATTAGCCCTAAATACCGCCACCTCCGACCTAATTAAATGCCTAAAATCTTGTATTAACGAAGCGTCAACAGCGATTACCATAAAAGATAACTCAGCTAAATACGGTATTCCCGAAGAGATCAAAGATCTTATTAGGGAAAAAAACCAAGTGCGTAAGGAGTGGCAAAGTTCATTTAATCCCATCGTTAAACAACATTTAAATAGACTAAATAGAGAAGTACGCGAAGCACTATATGATTACCGAAATGAGCGTTGGAACGTATTCATATCCTCCCTCGAAGATGACAGAGATGCCTACTGGAAACTCTCCAAAGCACTCAGACGTCCAGCAACAAAAATAGCTCCGCTTCAAGGCCCAAACGGTAAAGTTTTTTCTGCAGCAGACAAGGCAGAAGCCTTCGCAGATAGCCTTGAAGCACAATTCACTCCTAACACGGAACACGATGACCCAGCCTTCGTAGCTAAGGTGGATTCTAAAGTAGAAGCAATATTAAATCTCGACCCCCAGGACCCGCCCATTAATGCCACATCTCCGGATGAAATAATAAAAATAATCAAGGGTCTAAAAAAGAAGAAAGCGGCCGGTCCTGACGGTATATCTAACAAAATTCTCAAATGCCTACCGAAAAAGGGCATCTGCGCCCTGACTGCCATCTGCAATGCAGCGCTTAGACTGCGTTGCTTTCCAAAGGACTTCAAAGAAGCTGATGTTATATTAATTCCGAAACCAGGCAAGGATCCATTATTAACGGAGAACCATAGGCCGATAAGTCTCCTTCCTTGCTTGGGTAAAGTCCTGGAAAAAGTAATCCTTGTAAGATTAAATGAAATCACAAACAAATGTAAATTCTTGCCAGACTTTCAGCATGGGTTTCGAGCTGGTCATTCAACCACTCATCAACTCCTCCGTGTCGTGGAACACATCACGGAGGGCTTCAATACAAAGAAAAAAACAGTAATACTCTCTCTAGACGTTAGTAAGGCGTTCGACAAAGTCTGGCATAACGGCCTCATATATAAAATGTACTGTCTAGGATATCCACTTAGAATCATCCAACTTATAAATAGTTTCCTGAGAAATCGTTCATTTAAAGTAAAAATAGATAATATTTTCTCCACTACTCGTCCCCTGTCAGCTGGGGTCCCGCAAGGCAGCCAACTCTCCCCGTCTTTATACAACATTTATTCGAGTGACATTCCTAAACCAATAGATCACAATATCATGATAACCCAATTCGCTGATGACACAAACATCATCTCGAGTTCAACTGTCGAGGCCACTGCTACACGCCGCGTACAGAAACAAGCCACTCTCACAGAAAAGTGGTGTAAAAAGTGGAGAATCTCTATCAATCCGACCAAAAGTGTCGCGACCGTGTTCCACAAAACACGGCCTAAACGACCCCCTTTCATTAAACTGTTTGGGAAAAATGTTCCATGGGAATCATCATTAAAATACCTCGGTGTCACTCTAGATTATAAACTAACGTGGAAAAAACATATAGAAGAAAAAAGAAAAGCTGCAAATCGTTATCTATCATCCCTATATCCCATGATGTGTAGAAATAGCCGTCTATCTACAGACAATAAATTACTGCTTTATAAGACAACCATCAGATCATGTTTTTCATACGGTTGCCCAATCTGGGGTTATGCAGCAAAAACCCATATTGATAAACTTCAAGTCTTTCAAAATAAATGCATTAGACTCGCCTTAAATGCTCCTCACTGGAGTAGAATATCTACTCTCCACAATGAATCCAACGTCCCGTTGGTTAAAGACCTTATCTTTGCACAGGCTACTAGGTTTTTCGCTGGCCTAGATAGTCACTCTAATCCCACTATAAACTCTCTCGCTAAATACAGTGAGAATGATCACTTTAAATATAAAAAACCCAAATCTGTCTTACGTAGAGATTAATAATTTACGTATAGAATATTCCTGCATAAAGCCGCAGTAAAATAAAACTTTCATTTCTCGAAAACTCATTAACATTAAAAACCATGTAAAGCATCATTAGATAATCCTTTTATAAATATGTTAGAGCAAGTAAACTTCGGTTTAGGTACTCTGAAAAATAAATAAATCCAAAGTCCAAAGTCGTCCGTTAAAATTCAATCCCATTCTGCTTTTGCTTGCGCTAGCGACAAGACGTCTGTCTCGTACAGTATATTTCTCGCTCCCGTCTGCTGAAACAGTTAGAATATTCTACTCAATTCTTTCTTTTGCATTGTGCTCCGCACATGTGATTGTGATCATTGCGTACACTATTTGTTACCTAAATAAAATCTGTTGTGATATCTCGGAACTATACGAGTGTTTTTATCTCGGGGAGAATTTTCCACTCGTGGTTCCGTTTATACGGTCCCTGCCTGCAGTGTGTGTTCGTGGTTTTCAGTGCATCCGGTGTTGTGGTGTTGGTGCTAGTGTTTTGGTGAAAAAAAACCGTGTGTCGAATGGTGCTTAGTTCATCAATATTACCGAGAGTCTCCTCAAAAGCAGTAAGTCATTTCCATTTATCGCTACATTGATTGATTTATTCTACAGAGTTCATCGCCTCCGTTTCATTCCAGTAATATCTTGTTCCAAATTATCACAATACAGATTAATATTGCCTTCTACAATTCCCCGTAGCAACAGCTTTTAACTATTGTAAATATTAATTCCCCGTCGCATTTTCAAACAAATTCTCTGCATAGTAACAGATCAATACTCATTAAAAATATTAATTTACCGTAATCACAGAGGTGCCCAGCGCCAACGGCTATTAAAAAGCAATTAGTAACGCCCCGAGCAAGTTAATTCTCAGAATTTTCAGTCAATTAGAAAAGCGCTCAGCGTACTTCAGTACATCTTTGACCGAAAGTTAAAATAAAATATTTTAACATGTCTCATTTTGAATCAGACGTAAGAATGTTTATCGCCAACCGGGTTGGCCGTGATCTTTCTTCTGAGGAGAAGGACCACTTAGCCAAGATCGTCCTTCGGACTTATCTTGAAGAGTCCGTTGACTCTTCGCCAAAAACTCTTTACCCCGAATCCAGTCAAGGCTGTTCTCGCGCCTGGGAAAACCACAGCGTAGAGATGGAGGACTGTCAGTCGTCGTCCGACGAATCCGGCTACGAATTAGTAGCCAGACGTAAACGCTCAAGAACAAACTCAAATGAATCACTGACGCCGGTAAATTCTCCGCGATCGTCTCCCGTACAAAAGAAAAAACACCATCAGTCACCCAGAGCCGACGTGGCTACTAATAATAAATTTACCTCCCTGAGGTCCAAATCTCCGTCCCCAGATAGATCTGTAGAGCCTACAGCTAATGACGATACGCCAAAAAAATTTGCGCGTATCCCACCCATCGTACTACATAAAAAATCTGAAACTACGGCCCTTCTTCGCTCGCTTGAAGATAAGGGTATCGATTTCATGGCTAAAAATATGGGGAACGGTCTCCATATCATCACCAAAGTGCCGCGCGACCATCATGCAGTCACGCGCTACCTACTAACTAAAAAAGTGGAATTCCACACCTTCAGACTGCCCGAAGAGAAACCTCTGAGGGTGGTCCTGAGAGGCATACCTGAGGATGTCTCCACAGAAGAAATAAAGGAAGAACTAATCCGTAAATACCCGGTACAAGCGGTCCACCGGATGAAAAATGGTAGAACCAAGGCACCTATCCCCCTCGTGCTCGTCACTCTGACGAAAAATGAAGCGGGCAAAGACATTTTCAATTCGCTGACGTCGATCTTCCGTCTGAAGATCCAAGTAGAATCGCTTAGAAACAAAGCTAGAGTAGGTCAATGCTTCCGTTGCCAGGCGCACGGACATTCGGCAACGTGCTGCCATGGAAGTGAACGTTGCGTCAAATGCGCGGGTCAGCATAGGTCATCTGACTGTAAAAAGTCTCGTGAGACTCCGCCAAAGTGCGCTTTGTGTGAAGGTGCGCACACAGCCAACTATGGAGGGTGCCCCGCAAGGCCCCAAAAGAATTTCAACTTTAATAGGAATAGAAATTCCAATTACTATAAAAATTACAACAACAACAAAATAAATAGTCGTAATAATCATAACAATGTCTACCAACATAGCCAACCGCAAAGGCAACCAAATAGTCAAATCCCAAATCAGACCTCACCTACATCCTCTTTGGCGGAATTCCCCCCCCTCCCCCCCCCTTCTCCCCACTCCCCCCACCTCCGCCAATACAGCTCCACCTCCCCCCCCCCACCGTAAGTGGCCTGAGCCACATTATTATAAACCCCGTTCCTCCCAGAGGGAGAGACGAGCCCCCATAAACCCGGGGCCCAGTCAGCAACATAGGTTGGAGCGAGAGCCCCAACCAGCCCAAGCGTCTCAACGCGCCTCAAACCCTGACCTTCCCCCGCCCACTTTAGATAGAGTTCATAGGCAAGCGCTTATCGAACAATTGGCGACGATTACCAAAGAGATGGCTAGAATTCAATCAATTTTAAATTATTACGATGTCTAGACAAAATGTTAAATTAATCAATTTGCAGACGGCCTATTGGAACGCCAACGGCTCTGTCCTAACGCACAAGGAGGAAATAATTGAATTCCTACAAGATTACAGCATCGAAGTATTCCTCATTAATGAGACCTGGCTTAAGCCGTCTAGAAACTTCAGAATTCCAAATTACATAACCTATCGTGACGACAGACTAGCCAACAAGGGAGGCGGAACCGCCATCTTGGTTAAGAACAACATTGACCACCGTCTAGCGCATTCATTCTCTAGTGTTAATATTGAATCCACATCGGTAATAATAAATACCTCTTCAGGACCACTTAAATTCATTTCAATCTATGTACCTCCTAACCGTCAATTAATTCCATCCGAATTAGATAGCCTCCTGTCCGAAAATGTCCCCACTATAATAGCTGGGGATTTGAATGCTAAACACGGATCGTGGCATTCCAAACAGAATAACACAAAAGGAAACGTGCTCGCAAAGTACGCGAGTACCAAACCTATCGTAGTCGATGCCCCTGATAGACCCACGATTCATCACCACAACGGTAATCCGGATGTGATTGATATCGTTCTACTTAAAAATACCAGTCATTTACACTCCCTCCGAGTACTAAAAGAACTTACTTCAGACCACGATCCAGTCCTTCTAACTTTAACAGGAGGCTCTAACCCCCTGGTCCCCGATAATCCTCCTCGCACTAAAATCAAATGGAAAAAGTTAACCGAGCTGCTAATTAAAAACATAGTTATACCTACATCAATTCCCGACGAAGCCTCCCTAAATGCCGCTACCTCCAACTTTATCCAGACAATAAAATCATGCATCACCGAGGCGTCCGATGAGATTCCCAACGTCACAACACGTCACGGAATACCCGAAGAGATCAAAGATCTTATTAGGGAAAAAAATCTTGTTAGAAAGGAGTGGCAAAGATCTTGCAACCCGATAGTGAAACAACATTTAAATCGACTCAACAGAGAAGTGCGCGATGCCCTCAGCGAATTTCGCAACGAGCGTTGGCACGATTTCATTTCAACTTTAGAAGACGATAGAGCAGCTTACTGGAAGCTCTCCAAAGCACTAAGACGCCCGAAAACTAAAATCTCCCCGATTCAAGGCCTCAACGGAAAAGTTTACTCCGCTGCAGACAAGGCAGAAGCCTTTGCAGATAGCCTTGAAAGTCAATTCTCTCCAAACACCGATCACGACGATCCTGCGTTCGTAGCAAAAGTGGATTCGAAAGTAGAAGCAATCTTAAATCTAGACCCTGAAGACCCCCCAATCAGGTGCACAACTCCTAAAGAAATTTTAAATATAATTAGGAAATTAAAGAAGAAGAAGGCCGCCGGGCCCGATGGCATTTCAAATAAGATTTTAAAACATCTATCAACTAAAGGCATCTGCGCCATCACAGCCATCTGCAACGCGTCACTTCGGCTGCGTTGCTTTCCTAAGGATTTTAAAGAAGCTGACGTAATTTTAATTCCCAAACCAGGCAAGGACCCATTATTAACGGAGAATCATCGGCCAATTAGCCTCCTTCCATGCCTAGGTAAAATCCTGGAAAAAGTAATACTAGCACGACTGAATGCATTCACAAATAAAAGTAAATTCTTGCCAGACTTTCAACACGGTTTTAGAGCAGGTCATTCCACCTCTCACCAACTCCTACGTGTGGTGGAACACATCACGGAGGCATTCAATATCAAGAAAAAAACAGTAATTCTCTCACTCGATGTCAGTAAGGCTTTCGACAAAGTCTGGCAAAACGGCCTCTTATATAAAATGTACTCTCTTGGTTATCCATTAAGACTTATTCAACTAATAGCCAGCTACCTAAGAGATAGATCCTTCAAAGTCAAAGTAGAAAATGTATTCTCCACATCCCGCCCCATATCAGCTGGGGTTCCACAAGGCAGCCAACTCTCACCATCCCTATACACCATCTATTGTAGCGATATCCCTAAACCCGTGGATCATAATGTTAAAATCACTCAATTTGCGGATGACACTAACATCATTTCTAGCTCAACTGACGAGGCCACTGCTACACGCCGCGTACAGATACAAACCACTCTAACTGAAAAGTGGTGTAAAAAATGGAGAATATCTATTAACCCGACTAAAAGCGCCGCGACCGTTTTCTCAAAGACACGGCCAAGACGGCCCCCATTCATTAGACTGTTTGGGGATAATGTTCCATGGGAAAAGTCAATTAAATACCTAGGTGTAACGCTAGACTCCAAGCTCACCTGGAAGAAACACATAACTGGAAAAATTAAAGCAGCTAATAAATGTCTATCTTCACTCTATCCAATGATGGGAAAAAAAAGTCGTTTATCAACGGGCAACAAATTACTGTTATATAAAACAACCATAAGGCCTGGCTTCACCTATGCTTGCCCCGTTTGGGGGCACGCGGCCCCCAGTCTCTTAGAGAAGATTCAAATATTTCAAAACAAAGCCATTAGACTTGCCTTAAATGCGCCTAAATGGAGTAGAATTTCTTGTCTCCATAAAGACTCCAACATTCCGTTGATAAAAGACTTCATTTTCTCACAAGCAACTAAATTCTACGCCGGCCTACCCGGCCACTCAAACCCCACGATTAACACGCTCGCGAAATATAGCGAAAATGAAAATTTTAAATATAAAAAACCCAAGATAGTCCTCCGGAAGGAATAAAAAAAACCTGCTTACAGTCGCAGTATAGTTTTAATCTCACTTCCAAACCAACCATTATAATAAAATACCAGTAAAGTATCTATAGATAATCCATTATATAATTGTACTAGACGTTTGTACATAAACTAAATATAATAGGGAGCTGGCCACAATGACACGCCAATGGAGTTTGGTACGCCAGTGGATTTTGGAATGCCACTGGTCTTTTAAATGAATTTACTACTTTGACAAAAAATGCTTCTAGGTATAATGGCAAAACTGATTTGAGTACTGGATTAAAATAAATATTTTTCACTTTGGAGACTGTGGGAGTCTGGGGTTTTTAGGATTTTAGGTTACTGGGATACTGGGAGAGGTAAACTGAATCTAAGACTGATTAAAACACTTGAAAAGAGGTTTGAACTTGGAGACTGTTGGTATCTTGAGTAGGTATTGTTTCTTCTTGGCTGATAGTTTTGAACTGACTTCCTACCGGTTTGACTTCTATTTTTTATAGGACAAACTCAGGTCGGACTTTTGGGGGACAGAACCTCCTTAATTTTTCTAAGGTAGTTGTTTTAGGTAATTTCCCTGGTCGCTACGATTGGAAGTCAGCTGTGTTAAAATTATGTGTGATAGTTTTTGCCAAGATTTTACCAACTCAGGATCCCAAAGCTTCACATCATTTTTATTGTGTTTACAAGAAAAGGTACAAGTATACATATGTGATATAAGGTACAATTTTAAACAGTAAATATTTTTCTTAAAGTGCAACAATCACTGATAGACGTCAGTTTTTGGGTTGTTTTTGTAGTACATACTCATTTTTAGGTGATGATGTTTATTTCTTGATCCAAATTATTCCCAATTTCTCGAAATTGAGCTCCAAATTTTTCGGAAGATGAATTCGCTGTCGTAAATATTTACGATTCAGATTTTTCCTTTGTTCAGAATTGACCAATAGTGGCTCGGCTGGTCGCATGGTGGGGGTGACGTAAATAGTCAGCCATTTCCTTGGCGTTGATCATTGCTGTCTGGAGTCCCTTGTGGAAGCATTAGGTGGTTATTCAGATGTGTTTTCCAGTCCAATGAGGCTGCTGCATGTATTCATTATCAATTTCATTTATGTTTTCAATTGATTAGTTAGTTAAAGGACATAATAGCGTTGTAGACAAGTCATTTGGAAGGGGCACCACATGCACATAATTCCGCTAGCCAATAGCAGCTCTCAGATTGTCGTGCTGGCGGCATGGTACTCTGTGGGAGCGTAAATTTCATTCTTGAATTTCCATGGTTGTCAACAAAATCATTCTGCTTTTGCCTGCGCTAGCGATAAGACGTCTGTCTCGTACAGTTATATTTCTCGCTCCCGTCTGCTGAAACAGTTAGAATATTCTACTCAATTCTTTCTTTTGCATTGTGCTCCGCACATGTGATTGTGATCATTGCGTACACTATTTGTTACCTAAATAAAATCTGTTGTGATATCTCGGAACTATACGAGTGTTTTTATCTCGGGGAGAATTTTCCACTCGTGGTTCCGTTTATACGGTCCCTGCCTGCAGTGTGTGTTCGTGGTTTTCAGTGCATCCGGTGTTGTGGTGTTGGTGCTAGTGTTTTGGTGAAAAAAAAAAGTGATCAGTTCATCAATATTATCGAGAGTCTGTCCAGAATCTGTAAGTAAATTCCTTACCATTACATGTGCTTTTCATTTGGATTTGTTTATTATTCAGAGTTTTGAGTATCACCTCCCTCGTAATTATTTATAGTTTATCAAGTCATTCGCAAATTCGTTTAATATAAAATCAATTATCTACAAAAAACTTCAATATCTCTACGCACCTAGCCGCGTTTTTACCAGTGAGTCATTAATATTTACTGCACAGCAACAAAATTAAAGTCATCGTAATAAATAATAAACTTATTCATACCCGCTCGGTCTAAAGTAATTAAAAAGTCATTAGCAGTGCACTTAACGAATTTCCCCCGGCCCGGTCGCCAACCAATTAAAAAGTCATTAGCAGCGTAACATACTAACTTTCCCCCGTATCCAAACCGCTTTCTATTATTCAAATTCAGCACTTAGCAAATATCTCAACGACCTTATCAAGGATGTCTACCATGACCCTTTATTCTCAGCGTGTGGCTGGTGCCCTTGAAGACAACTTAGTTGACTTCTTGGAAGCGCGTAAGCACCGGGAACTTTCTCTTGAAGAGAAAGACCACCTGTCCAAACTAGTCATGAAGCAATATCTTGAAGATAACAAGACGCCAACTTTAGAAGCTTCTCCCAAAGACATAGCCTCACCTAGGCATATAGTATCACCGATTCCAGGTAGTGCTCCTTTTAGAGAGAACCTGGTGCTCATGGAAGACTGGCCATCTTCATCCGACGAATCGGAGGCACCGTTCCAACCGGTTCCTAGGCGCAAGCGCTCGCGTGCCAACTCCAACGGGTCTTCAACCCCGACTAATTCCCCCAGGACCTCCCCGGTACCCAAAAAAAACAATGGAAACATTAGGTCTCGTTCTCCATCACCGCTAGCGTCTGCTAGCAACAGATTTTCACCGCTACGGGCTAACTCCCCAGCTGCAACAACCTCGGCGCAAAATGTAACGCCAATTAAACTCCACAGAATCCCGCCAATAGTACTTCACAAGAAGTCTGAGACCAGGGCGCTCTTCCGTACCCTCGAAGACAAAGGCATAGATTTCTTCGCCAAAAACATGGGCAACGGCCTACACATAATGACTAAAACTCCGCGGGAGCACCAGGCTGTCACTAGGCATTTAATTGCCAACAACACGGAGTTTCACTCCTTCAGGCTTCCGGAAGAAAAACCTTTAAGGGTTGTCCTTAGGGGAATCCCCGAAGACATTTCTCCGGAAGATATAAAAGAGGAGTTAGCAACAACATACCCAATAATTTCAGTGCACCGAATGAAAGCGGCCCGCACAAAAAAACCTATTCCGCTAGTGTTAGTAACACTGACAAAAAATGAAACCGCGAAGGGCATTTTTAATAACCTAACGTCATTATTCCGCCTAAGGATTCAAGTTGAATCCTTAAGGAACAAAGCCCGCGTTGGGCAGTGCTACCGCTGCCAAATGCACGGGCACTCAGCGATTTGCTGCCATGGTAGCGAACGCTGCGTAAAGTGCGGCGAACCGCACAGATCCTCTGACTGCACCAAGTCAAGAGACAGTCCGGCGAAATGTGCATTGTGTCAAGGGGCCCATACGGCCAACTACGGAGGGTGCCCTGCAAGGCCCCAAAACGCAAACCCAAACTACAACAGAAACCGCAACGCAAATTATTCGCGAAATTATAATAATAATAGACGCAACCACGTGAATAATTATAATAATCACCAAAGGAATCACCGTAATTATAATAGTCAAGGTAATCAACAAACCCCTTCGTACGAGAATACGTCCAGACCGACCATTCCCGCACCCGCAGCGGCTCCCGCAGCCTCCCTAGAGGACTTCCCCACCCTCCCAATCCCATCCGTCCCCTTGCCCCCCACTACAACAACTCCCCCCACCTCGAACCCTACCCCCACTGTCCACAAACCCGCATCCCAACTCCCGGCCAACTCTCGCAACCCGAATCCCCGCAACTGGCCTCAGCCCCATTATTACAAGTCAAGAAATAGCCATCAATCAAATAGGGCTCATTCGACCCATTCTCAATCGTATAATAACCAAGCTAGCCAACAATACAGGCTAGACAGGGGATCTGCCCCCGCCCAAGAGTCCCAACAACAGTTGCCCCCCTTAGACCCAATCCATAAAAAAGCCCTCGAAGAGCAACTTGAATTCATCAAATTAACGATTAAAAACGCCACCGACGAGATGTTTAAAATTGAAGCCACATTAAGAAATCATAATGTCTAGACACCAAAATATAATAGTCAACCTGCAAACAGCCTATTGGAACGCCAATGGCTCTGTCCTCTCCCACAAAGAGGAAATAATTGATTTTCTTAAAGAATACAACATTGACGTATTCTTCATTAATGAAACATGGCTCAAACCATCTAAGAAATTTAATTTACCTAATTATATCACGTACCGGGATGACAGGTTAACCAATAAATGCGGCGGCACGGCTATTTTAGTCAAAAATAATATTGACCACCGTCTAGCACATTCATTCTCTAGTATCAACATTGAATCCACCTCGGTAGTAGTAAATACATCTTCCGGACCACTTAAACTCATCTCCGTTTATGCACCACCGAAACGCCCACTGATCCCGTCCGAACTGGACAGTTTATTAGAAGAAAATGTTCCCACCATTTTAGCCGGGGACATGAACGCTAAACACGGATCGTGGCATAGCCTACATTCAAACCTAAAAGGTAACGTGCTGGCAAAATACGCGAGCACGAAATCAATTGTAGTAGACGCTCCGGACGTACCAACGCTACACCATGCTAACGGTATTCCGGACGTGATAGACATAGTGATCTTAAAAGAAACTAATCATTTGCACTCTTTAAAAGTAGTTAAAAAACTATCCTCCGACCACGATCCAGTTCTTCTAACATTAACAGGAGGCTCTAATCCCTTGGTCCCCCTCGTGCCTATAAAGAAAAAAATTAATTGGAAAAAATTCAGCGATTTATTAGAAAATAAAATCACAATACCGACATCAATACCTGACGAATTAGCCCTAAATACCGCCACCTCCGACCTAATTAAATGCCTAAAATCTTGTATTAACGAAGCGTCAACAGCGATTACCATAAAAGATAACTCAGCTAAATACGGTATTCCCGAAGAGATCAAAGATCTTATTAGGGAAAAAAACCAAGTGCGTAAGGAGTGGCAAAGTTCATTTAATCCCATCGTTAAACAACATTTAAATAGACTAAATAGAGAAGTACGCGAAGCACTATATGATTACCGAAATGAGCGTTGGAACGTATTCATATCCTCCCTCGAAGATGACAGAGATGCCTACTGGAAACTCTCCAAAGCACTCAGACGTCCAGCAACAAAAATAGCTCCGCTTCAAGGCCCAAACGGTAAAGTTTTTTCTGCAGCAGACAAGGCAGAAGCCTTCGCAGATAGCCTTGAAGCACAATTCACTCCTAACACGGAACACGATGACCCAGCCTTCGTAGCTAAGGTGGATTCTAAAGTAGAAGCAATATTAAATCTCGACCCCCAGGACCCGCCCATTAATGCCACATCTCCGGATGAAATAATAAAAATAATCAAGGGTCTAAAAAAGAAGAAAGCGGCCGGTCCTGACGGTATATCTAACAAAATTCTCAAATGCCTACCGAAAAAGGGCATCTGCGCCCTGACTGCCATCTGCAATGCAGCGCTTAGACTGCGTTGCTTTCCAAAGGACTTCAAAGAAGCTGATGTTATATTAATTCCGAAACCAGGCAAGGATCCATTATTAACGGAGAACCATAGGCCGATAAGTCTCCTTCCTTGCTTGGGTAAAGTCCTGGAAAAAGTAATCCTTGTAAGATTAAATGAAATCACAAACAAATGTAAATTCTTGCCAGACTTTCAGCATGGGTTTCGAGCTGGTCATTCAACCACTCATCAACTCCTCCGTGTCGTGGAACACATCACGGAGGGCTTCAATACAAAGAAAAAAACAGTAATACTCTCTCTAGACGTTAGTAAGGCGTTCGACAAAGTCTGGCATAACGGCCTCATATATAAAATGTACTGTCTAGGATATCCACTTAGAATCATCCAACTTATAAATAGTTTCCTGAGAAATCGTTCATTTAAAGTAAAAATAGATAATATTTTCTCCACTACTCGTCCCCTGTCAGCTGGGGTCCCGCAAGGCAGCCAACTCTCCCCGTCTTTATACAACATTTATTCGAGTGACATTCCTAAACCAATAGATCACAATATCATGATAACCCAATTCGCTGATGACACAAACATCATCTCGAGTTCAACTGTCGAGGCCACTGCTACACGCCGCGTACAGAAACAAGCCACTCTCACAGAAAAGTGGTGTAAAAAGTGGAGAATCTCTATCAATCCGACCAAAAGTGTCGCGACCGTGTTCCACAAAACACGGCCTAAACGACCCCCTTTCATTAAACTGTTTGGGAAAAATGTTCCATGGGAATCATCATTAAAATACCTCGGTGTCACTCTAGATTATAAACTAACGTGGAAAAAACATATAGAAGAAAAAAGAAAAGCTGCAAATCGTTATCTATCATCCCTATATCCCATGATGTGTAGAAATAGCCGTCTATCTACAGACAATAAATTACTGCTTTATAAGACAACCATCAGATCATGTTTTTCATACGGTTGCCCAATCTGGGGTTATGCAGCAAAAACCCATATTGATAAACTTCAAGTCTTTCAAAATAAATGCATTAGACTCGCCTTAAATGCTCCTCACTGGAGTAGAATATCTACTCTCCACAATGAATCCAACGTCCCGTTGGTTAAAGACCTTATCTTTGCACAGGCTACTAGGTTTTTCGCTGGCCTAGATAGTCACTCTAATCCCACTATAAACTCTCTCGCTAAATACAGTGAGAATGATCACTTTAAATATAAAAAACCCAAATCTGTCTTACGTAGAGATTAATAATTTACGTATAGAATATTCCTGCATAAAGCCGCAGTAAAATAAAACTTTCATTTCTCGAAAACTCATTAACATTAAAAACCATGTAAAGCATCATTAGATAATCCTTTTATAAATATGTTAGAGCAAGTAAACTTCGGTTTAGGTACTCTGAAAAATAAATAAATCCAAAGTCCAAAGTCCATGGTTGTCAAAAGCTTTCGCGCACTCGTTAGATGCACACGGATTCCTACGACACGTTCCATACACTCCCCTCAGTGCAGTCTCGACTGTGCTCAGCTACTTCGTCGGGCGTGTCCTTTTCCGATGTCTGAGTTTTGAGTCGGGTGTCTTCGCAGAGTGTACAGTTTCATCAGTTGCTGGCGTGGCAGGCAGAATGACGGCGATTTTGACTGCCGGCCTTACGTATATCCCATTGCTGGTTTGGATCCGGGCAGTTCTGACTTGTCCATCAGCTGCAGGTATTGCTTCGATGATACGGCCACGTGGCCAACTGTTTCGAGGCAGTGCTGGGTCCATGATGATCACTAGGTCATCCTTCTTAATTGGTGTAGTTGGATGGTGCCATTTTTGCCGGACAGCCATGGTAGGTAGGTATTCCCGCAGCCATCGCCTCCAGAAGGTGTCTGCAAGTTGTTGTCCGATGCGCCACTGGCGGCGTAGGCATGTTTCCTCTTCTTTTTTGTCGTAGAAGGATAATTGAGGGCGCTTCCCGGCTGACCCTAGCAAAAAGTGGTTGGGTGTTAGAGGTTCTTCATCACGTGGGTCAACTGAAATGTGGGTGAGTGGACGATTATTTACCACAAACTCAGCTTCTGCAAGTGCGGTGCGTAGCGTTTCTTCTTTTGGTGCTCTTTCCTTTAGTGCAGCGCTTAGGGCTTTCTTTACTGATCGTACTAATCTTTCCCAAGCTCCCCCCATGTGCGGACTTAGTGGTGGTATGAAGTGCCACTCGATGCCCTGGGTAGCTATTGCGTCAATCATTCTGGCGTCTTGACTTATTGACAGCAGGGCGTCCCTCATCTTGGTGTCAGCTCCGTGAAAGTTTGTCCCGTTGTCCGAGTACATGGCTGCTGGTTGTCCTCTGCGGGCGGTCATTCTTTGTAGGGCCATGATGGCCGAGTCAGCAGTCAGTGAAGCGGCTAGTTCTAGGTGAATGGCGCGTGTCGAGAGGCAGGTGAAGATGGCTCCATATCGTTTTTCTCGATGCCTACCGACCGTGATAGCCATAGGGCCGAAATAGTCAAGCCCACAGTGTGTGAATGGGCGGACGTGATGCATCAGGCGGGGTGGTGGTAATGCGCCCATCAGAGGTGGAGTCGGTTTGCTGCGTCGTATGAAGCAAGTGGGGCAGGCGTGCGTTATCTTCCTGCTTGTTGTGCGTAGTCGTATTATGAAGAAATGATTGCGTATTTCTGCTACTGTTTTCTCAGTACTAGGATGATCCGCCTTTTTGTGGTAGTGACTGATAAGAAGTCGAGTGTAGGGTTCGTCGCCGTCCAGTATTATGGGAGTTCGGGTCACACTCTTTGTTCTTTCCAAGGCTTGTAGTCGGGTCCCCATTCGTAGTAGGTCATCTGGTCCAAAGAATGGGTTCAGGGAGTTGAGGCGGCTGCCAGCAGGCAGTTTTTGACCTTGTCGGATGATGTGTAGATCAGTTGTGAAAGCGTCTTCCTGGGACCTTTTGATCCATCTGTGTTCTGCTGCTTTTATCTCATCGGCTAGTAGTGGGCCTTCTACTGGTTTATTGGGCCCCATCTTGCATCGTCTGATAAATCGGAGGATCCAAGCTGTGGAGCGAATCAGCCGGTGCCATGAGGAGAACCGCTCTACTGATGGGAGTGCTTCGCCCCTGGTGGACACAAGGCCAACGTAGTGAGGTTTGACTTCTAGTGTCAGGTCGTCAGGCCTGTGGGCGGGTGCCCGTTCTTTTGGCCACGCACCCTCCGGGGAAGTGAGAAAGGCTGGGCCAGTAAACCATCTTCCTTCTGGTGTTAAGTCTGGTACCTCTAAGTCTCGTGTTCCTATGTCAGCGGGATTGAGTTTTGTGGGTACCCATTTCCAGTCGGGTATGTTGGTTAGTTCGTCTATTTCCCCCAATCGGTTTGCCACAAAGGTTGAGTAGGCGCGTGGGTCGATGCGTAACCAGCATAGTACAGTTGTGGAGTCTGTCCAGAAGCAGGTGCGGGATATCAGGGCTTTGCTTTCTTTTTGGATCGTCTGGGCTAGTCTCGCTGCTATGAGGGCGGCTTGAAGCTCGAGGCGTGGAATGGAGAGAGGCTTCAGTGGCGCTACCTTGCATTTACTTGCAAGGAATGTTACTCGTAAGGATCCATCTATTTTTTCGGTGAAGTAGGCCACGGCACAGCAAGCTTGCTCGGATGCATCGCAGAAAAGGTGTAGTGTTACGTTGTTTAGTTTGTTGTAGAGGCAACGTCTCGGGATTGAGATGCTGTTCGTGTGCAACAGATTTAGCCAGTCTGTCCATCTCTGGGCGTGTTCAGGGGCAATGGGTTCATCCCAGCCGACGCTTGAGCGCCACACTGCTTGCAGTGGCATCTTAGATCTGATGGTAAGGCAGGCAACGAAGCCGACTGGGTCGAAGATCTTCATTACTATAGATAATAGTTGCCGCTTGGTAGGTTGTGTGGCCGTGTCGTGGGAGATTGCCTCACGAAATGAGTACAGGAAGCGGTCTGTGGTGGGGTCCCAGATTAAACCAAGCACTCGCTCTGTTTCCGGACCTCCGCTGCTGATTTGTATCGTGGAGCTGGCACGGTCTTCTATAGGTACGCTAGCTAGGGCCGCCGGGCTGTTGGACGCCCAATTTGTCAAGTGGAACCCTCCTTTCGCGAGCAGGGCACTTACACTTTGGGCGAGTGCAGCAGCTTCATTGGGTGTGTCTGCTGCATCTAGGTAATCGTCCATGTAGAACTTGGTGCGTACGGCTTTTGCGGCGGCCGGGTACTCGTGCTCGTATGTTTCAGCCACTTTATTTCGGACGAATTGGGCACTGCTTGGGGAACAGGTGGCTCCGAACATCATCGATGACATTTGATAGGTGTCTGGTTCGTGATGGGGTGATGTCCTCCACAGGAATAGCTGGGACGACTGATCTTCTCGCCTTATTTTTATTTGCAGGAACATTTCTTTGATGTCTGCAGCAATAGCGATGTTTCCTTCCCGGAAGCGTATTATATTCCCCAGGAGGGAGGACAGCAGGTCAGGACCAGTAAGCAGCTGGTCGTTGAGGGAGGTTCCTCGGCATCGGCTTGCGGCATCGAACACCACTCTGATTTTTCCTGGCTTATTTGGGTTGATTACTGCAAAGTGGGGCAGGTACCATTTGCGAGGTGTGGTGGTGGAAGCTTCATGGCTTGATAACTTCTTGGCATAGCCTTTGTTGATAAGTTGATTTATTTTGTCGTTGTAGGCCACTGCTAGATTTTTGTCTTTTTCTAGCTTTTTCTCCAGGGACAGAAGTCGTTTCAGCGCACACTGCCGATTGTCAGGTAACGTGGCTTCTGGTTTGCGCCATAGTAGACCGGTTTCCCACCTTCCTACAGGAAGAGGACGGGTAGTTGCATTCATAAGTGCAATTGCCTGTTGTTCGCTTGCATTGACTCTGGTGGCTGATGTTACTCCGAGGGAGTCGATGGCGAAGTTGGTTTTTACTAGCTCCCTCAACTGTATGTCTGCGGCCGTTTCTGGTTGTAGTGCCAAAGTGGTGGTCGTGTTATTATCTCTGGGGTTGACTCCCCCATGAGCGATCCATCCTAGTGCGGTGCGTGATGCTATTCGCGTAGTATCATTGCATTCACGAACTTCCCTTGACACGATCAGGTGAGCGTTATCTTGGCCTATTAGCAGCTTCGGGACGACCGACCTTCCTTGGGTCTGTTGCTCCGGCAGGTTGAGGTTGCTTATTGTGCTGGCAGATATGTGGAATGTATTACTGTTGCCTGCACCTCGTATTCTTAGTCTCACTCGTTGGGAGAGATTGTCGGAGGTGCACATTCCTTTCGCGCCGTGGATTCGCAGTCCGTGAACTGGGCCGTTTGCTCCGACTTGTATTGCGGTGTCAGCGTCGACAAGTGTTACTGTGGATCCTTCATCCAGGAGAGCGAACACTGACACTTCTTCTTTGTTTGGAGCGCTTAATATGACTGGCGCAATTTTTAATAGTACTCTCTGTCCGGAGTCCTGGCGTCACAAATTGACATTTTCCACGGCGCTTTTTCGTACGAACTCGGGATTATGTAGCAGGGGGTGGTGTGGGGATCTGCAATCTCCTACTTTGCACCATTGGTTTATTTTGCAGCTTCGTGAGTGGTGTTTTTCTAAGCACTTGCGGCATAATCTTCCCGTGCGTACAGTTTCCCATCGGAGTTCAACATCTTTGGCTGCGAATTCTTTGCATTCGCGGGTTTTATGATCGCCGCCACATTGGGCGCAGCTTTCATCAGCAGTTTTTCTTTTTCGGCTTGGTCCAGGGTAAGTATGTTCCTCGTTTACTTTGCGTTTTATGGGGGCAATCTTTTCTTTTGGGCCATCCCTGATTTCTTCTTGATGTCCGGCATGTATTTGCTCATGGCTCGGTAGAAGTCGCATGCGATCACTCTCTTCTTCCTCCTGGTACCCGGCATGTATTTGTTCACGGCGTGGTCGAGATCGTATGTGGTCCACCATCCCACTGTTTGGAATTGCGTTTGACACCTCTTTCAGAAAGGCAGCGAGCTGGGTTATGGTGGCCGGAGCGTGTTGTTTGCGGATCTCGATTAGCCATGCCAGACGCAGGGAACTTGGCATTTTGTCAGTGACGTCATTCATTAATGCAGGATTGGTGAGATAACCTTCGGTTTTCAGGATCCGGAGAGATGCCACCAGGTTTTGTACCGTTCCGGAGAAATCTGCCAGGTCCTCGAGTGATACCTCGGTCGTGAGGTAAGGTAGTTTTTTAACCTTGTCTAGCATAAATTTTGCTATGGAGTTAGCGCTGCCGTATCGCTGCTCGAGGACGCTGATGATCTCTGGGACTTGCGCAGGATCCATTAGTAGGGGACCCACGGTATCTCGTGCCTTGCCTTTGAGGGCGCGCTGCAGCCGAATGAGATTTTCGCTTGGAGTCATTTGGCAGGTGGCGGTGGATTGAGCGTACTGCGCCTTCCAGGTGGGCCACTCCAGGGGGTCTCCGGAGAAGGTAGGCAAATCTTTTGCTGTGGATTGCCTGGCAATGAGGGCAGCCATTCTTGAATCATCTTCTAATGTGCGGGGGCTATCTTGCGTTCTGGAAGAGCGAAGGGCCTCTGCCATCACAGAGGCGATCTGGGCCAGTGGGTCGTTGCCATGCTGCAACCATTCTCGGGTGTGCCGTGCTGTCTGATTGGCTGTGTGCGGTGGTGTAAACAATGGGGAATCCTGGCCGGAGGAGGCTGGCTGATGCTGGTACCCTGCTGTGTTGTAAAGTGGGCGCTCGGGTCCGATATGGCTGTATTCGGCCGTAGGGATGTTCTTCGCAGGGCCCGTCAGTAGTGTGTACTCTTGGGTGGCGGCGGCGGCGTATCCGGTTGGATCGGTTACAGCAAATTCATTGGTAGGCTGACCGGCCGGTGT
Organism: Limnephilus rhombicus; assembly: GCA_929108145.2. Classification (NCBI taxonomy): domain Eukaryota; kingdom Metazoa; phylum Arthropoda; class Insecta; order Trichoptera; family Limnephilidae; genus Limnephilus; species Limnephilus rhombicus. The sequence continues at coordinate 197,799 of OV815296.1, read as the reverse complement.
GTCCATTTGAGTAGTTGCATATCTCGTTGCAAACTCTTCGGCCAGCTTGTGAACTTGAGTGGCATATCTCGTTGCAAACTCATTAGTAGAAGGGCCGGTTGGTGCATGCACTTGAGTAGTTGCATATCTCGTTGCAAACTCTTCGGCTGGCTTGTGTACTTGAGTGGCATATCTCGTTGCGAACTCATTAGTAGAAGAGCCGGTTGGTGCGTGCACTTGAGTTGTTGCATATCTCGTTGCAAACTCTCCGGTAGACGGGCCGTCTGACGTGTGTACTCGAGTGGCATATCTCGTTGCGAACTCGTTCGTAGACGGGCCGGTTGGTGCCTGGGTTTGAATTACTGCCTGACCGAGGTTGGCTCGCAGGGTCGGGCTGGTTGGTGCGGGCTCCTGGGTAGGTTGGCTGACTGCTTGGCGTGTTGCAGCGTTCAGGGCTGCGAGCAGATTGGTTGTCTGCTTGGCGTGACGTCTGTCCCGGATGCGCATCTCTCGGCGCAGCAATCGCAGGGAGTCTTCAGTTGATTCAGAAGTTGTTTCGCTGCTTTTACTGTTGGATCCGTGGAGGCTCTTGGCGACACATTCTGGAGCAGGTTGGTCAAGAGTGATGAGGTCAGGGTTCCTGGCAGGGTTCGCACCAGATAGATCGTGGCGGGTTCCGCTGGATGGCGTCTCATCGATGTCTACGGTGCGTGGGCCCGGGGTCCGACGGGGTGCCACTGGCATGTTTCGGCTTGTTCCCGGGTCGTTAGGTTTAGACAGCGATGTTTCGGAAGATGTCGGGGTCTTACGGCCACTGCGAAGAGACAGCATTTCCACTGGGTAAGACTGAAGGCGTGTTATGTGTGGATCCGGCTCGAAGGACCAAATGTACTAGACGTTTGTACATAAACTAAATATAATAGGGAGCTGGCCACAATGACACGCCAATGGAGTTTGGTACGCCAGTGGATTTTGGAATGCCACTGGTCTTTTAAATGAATTTACTACTTTGACAAAAAATGCTTCTAGGTATAATGGCAAAACTGATTTGAGTACTGGATTAAAATAAATATTTTTCACTTTGGAGACTGTGGGAGTCTGGGGTTTTTAGGATTTTAGGTTACTGGGATACTGGGAGAGGTAAACTGAATCTAAGACTGATTAAAACACTTGAAAAGAGGTTTGAACTTGGAGACTGTTGGTATCTTGAGTAGGTATTGTTTCTTCTTGGCTGATAGTTTTGAACTGACTTCCTACCGGTTTGACTTCTATTTTTATAGGACAAACTCAGGTCGGACTTTTGGGGGACAGAACCTCCTTAATTTTTCTAAGGTAGTTGTTTTAGGTAATTTCCCTGGTCGCTACGATTGGAAGTCAGCTGTGTTAAAATTATGTGTGATAGTTTTTGCCAAGATTTTACCAACTCAGGATCCCAAAGCTTCACATCATTTTTATTGTGTTTACAAGAAAAGGTACAAGTATACATATGTGATATAAGGTACAATTTTAAACAGTAAATATTTTTCTTAAAGTGCAACAATCACTGATAGACGTCAGTTTTTGGGTTGTTTTTGTAGTACATACTCATTTTTAGGTGATGATGTTTATTTCTTGATCCAAATTATTCCCAATTTCTCGAAATTGAGCTCCAAATTTTTCGGAAGATGAATTCGCTGTCGTAAATATTTACGATTCAGATTTTTCCTTTGTTCAGAATTGACCAATAGTGGCTCGGCTGGTCGCATGGTGGGGGTGACGTAAATAGTCAGCCATTTCCTTGGCGTTGATCATTGCTGTCTGGAGTCCCTTGTGGAAGCATTAGGTGGTTATTCAGATGTGTTTTCCAGTCCAATGAGGCTGCTGCATGTATTCATTATCAATTTCATTTATGTTTTCAATTGATTAGTTAGTTAAAGGACATAATAGCGTTGTAGACAAGTCATTTGGAAGGGGCACCACATGCACATAATTCCGCTAGCCAATAGCAGCTCTCAGATTGTCGTGCTGGCGGCATGGTACTCTGTGGGAGCGTAAATTTCATTCTTGAATTTCCATGGTTGTCAAAAGCTTTCGCGCACTCGTTAGATGCACACGGATTCCTACGACACGTTCCATACAATAATTATGTTAGAGTCAGTAAACTCATGTTTAGGAACTCTGTAAAATGAATCAATCAAAAGTCAAAAGTCGTCCGTCAAAATTCATTTTTTTTTTTTTTTTTCATTTACTAGATTCTTATGTATCTTGAGGAGATGAATCATTTAAATTTACTGAATTTAAAGTTAATGTTCTTTATACAAATAGAACGGCGTCATATGCGCCTTGCAATTTTTACCTCATGTGGGTATTTAAAAATAGTACCTGGCTATTATAGACTTAGAGGTCATGTATTTTGTCGGTAGGGAAAAGTTGTTATGTAAAAACCCTACTAAAATTGCATGTTTTGCATAGCTCAACAAAGCAACCGGCATCAAGCAAGGGAAATATATACATACGTGTGTGTTTGTGTTATGTTGGGAGTGGGAAGGAGTCGGTCATGTCCTTTTATTTGGAGCTCTTCCGCATTTGCCTTTGGGAATAAGGAAACCATGAAAAACCTTATCCGGGAGGAGTCGGCCGACAGTCAACATGAAACTGTGCGGCCTTCAGTGATTTCAGTAGATGAAATCCTGCATTTTGTGGTGATGGGTGTGGGTGTCTGTTTTTATGTGATATATACTTTATGGGAATTTTTAGGATAAACTTACATACATATAGATAAAATAAATATTATTATATAAATATATACATAGATATATAGACATAAGTTGTGGGGAGGGGTCTGGTGATTGGGAATACCTACCGATCGCTCAGTCATCCGCGTCTGATTCGGGATTGTGCCAAATGTGATTAAGGTCCATCAGAATATGTTTGGGTAGTCTGTGTTTGTACCTGAAAGGGAGATCGCTAGGTGCATTGTATTGACCGATTTCTCTGATGAGTTTATTTTTACTATGTTGAAGTGACTTGTAAAATCGGTCGGTCAGTCTGTGTGTGTATTCAAATAAGGTCGGTATTTCTTCTCTTGCATGTAGTCTTTTCAAGTTTCAAGTTCACCATACGGGTAAACGGCCGTATTTATAGAGAACGGGCCGCAATAGTAAGGCGACATGCCATTGGTCGCTTTGGGAGTGAATCGAGCAAGGTTGCCAATGCGCACGTTCTAAAATATCCACAATAGATGTTAAAATTCCTAAAAAAAAAAAAAAAAAATTGCTGAAAACTAAATGATAATTCTCACTTTTTTTTTTTTTTTTTTTTTTTTTTTCATTTACTAGATTCTTATGTATCTTGAGGAGATGAATCATTTAAATTTACTGAATTTAAAGTTAATGTTCTTTATACAAATAGAACGGCGTCATATGCGCCTTGCAATTTTTACCTCATGTGGGTATTTAAAAATAGTACCTGGCTATTATAGACTTAGAGGTCATGTATTTTGTCGGTAGGGAAAAATTGTTATCTAAAAACCCTACTAAAATTGCATGTTTTGCATAGCTCAACAAAGCAACCGGCATCAAGCAAGGGAAATGTATACATACGTGTGTGTTTGTGTTATGTTGGGAGTGGGAAGGAGTCGGTCATGTCCTTTTATTTGGAGCTCTTCCGCATTTGCCTTTGGGAATAAGGAAACCATGAAAAACCTTATCCGGGAGGAGTCGGCCGACAGTCAACATGAAACTGTGCGGCCTTCAGTGATTTCAGTAGATGAAATCCTGCATTTTGTGGTGATGGGTGTGGGTGTCTGTTTTTATGTGATATATACTTTATGGGAATTTTTAGGATAAACTTACATACATATAGATAAAATAAATATTATTATATAAATATATACATAGATATATAGACATAAGTTGTGGGGAGGGGTCTGGTGATTGGGAATACCTACCGATCGCTCAGTCATCCGCGTCTGATTCGGGATTGTGCCAAATGTGATTAAGGTCCATCAGAATATGTTTGGGTAGTCTGTGTTTGTACCTGAAAGGGAGATCGCTAGGTGCATTGTATTGACCGATTTCTCTGATGAGTTTATTTTTACTATGTTGAAGTGACTTGTAAAATCGGTCGGTCAGTCTGTGTGTGTATTCAAATAAGGTCGGTATTTCTTCTCTTGCATGTAGTCTTTTCAAGTTTGTTCTGAGTCTTGTGTTGTACGTGATTTTAATGCAGAGATTTTGTAAGGTCTGTAGTTTTGTGTGGTCAGAGTGGGAGATGCTGCCCCACACGGGGATAGCATGAGTCAGTACCGGTCGAATGAGCGAATAGTAGATCAGGAGTTTGGTTCTAGGAAGTAGCGGACTTCTTCTGTTGAAGATTGGCTTCATCGCGCCGACTGCCTTTCTGGCTTTCACGTGCATCTTGGCTACGTGAGACTTCCAGTTGAGACGTGAGTCCATTGTGAGGCCCAGGTAGACGACCTCATCTTTCCATTCTAGGACGTGTCCTCCCATTTCGATGTTGACGTCTGGTATTCTTATTTTATTTTTCCTCGAGTACATTATGACTTCGGTCTTCGCCTCGTTCAGTTTGAGTCGCCATTTTTTGTAGAACTCTACGAGTGCGTCGAGCGCCCTCTGTAGGTATATGGCTGCCATGTCTGCTTGCGTCGAGGAAACGTAAAGTTTGACGTCGTCTGCATAGATGGAAAGGTTGCATCTCTCGTCATGGGGGATGTCGTGCGTGAAGATGTTGAAGAGGTGAGGTCCCAGTAGGCTACCCTGTGGCACGCCTTTTGGAATCTCACGTAGTGTCGACAGCGCGTTCCTGATGAAGACTTGGAAGGATCTGTTCTTGAGGTATTCTTGTATCACTCTCGTTAGGTATATGGGCGTGTTCAGTCTGTGTAGTTTGTGCAGGAGCCCTTTTATCCAAACGGTGTCAAATGCCTTTTCCAAGTCTAGCAATGCAGCGGCGGTGTAGCGATTTTCGTTGAATCTTCTCGCGATGAATTCCGCTACTCTGGATAGCTGATGGGTGGTGGAATGCCTTTTCCTAAATCCGAATTGTTCGTCTGGCAAAGTGTCTTCGTGGTGTGGTAGAAGTCTGTTGAGAATCACCTGTTCAAATACCTTGCTCAGCGTGGAGAGTAGGCTAATCGGCCGATAGTTTGTCGGCTGCTTCTTGTCCTTGTTTGGCTTGGAGAAGGGCAGCACGGTCGCCGTTTTCCAGATCTCAGGGAAATGTCCGATGGTCAGGCAGGCATTGAACAGTTTGGTGATGAAGATAATGGCTTTCTGAGGTAGATGTTTCAGTAGGATGTTATGTATTTGATCGCTTCCCGGCGCCTTATTTGTTTTCAATCGCCTGATAATGACGGCTACTTCGCTCGGTGTGCTGAAGTGGATATCGGCGGCGTTCGTCTGCTCGGCTTGTTCGAGGTTTCGTAGAGACTCTTCTACTAGTCGATCCGTTTCCGGGTCCGATAGGCCGTCCGTGGCTGCGTAGGCTCTCTCAAATCCATCGGCGAGCGCGTTTGCTTTTTCTTCGAGTGAAAGTGCCAGCCCTGATCCGTCTAGCTTCTCTAGCGGGGGAATCGCGTGATCCTCGTGTCTCAGCGCTTTTGCCATTTTCCATAGGCTGTTGTCCTTTGGCGTGAGTGACGTAACTTTCTTCGTCCAAAGTTCGCGTCTGAGGTCGGTGATCTCTTGCTTGATTTCCCGCTGTAGTGTGTTGTAGGCCGTTTTGAAGTAGCCGTCGCGCGTGTGATGGTAGATGCGTCGCAGGCGATTTTTCTCCTTAATGAGCGATAAGACGTGCTCGGGAAGCTTGATCGTGAATGTCTGTTCGTCTTTGAGGGGGATGAAAGTGTCTTGTGCAATTTGGATGATTTCGGTCAGAGTGCTTGCGGCTTCGTCGATCTCTTCCTTTGAGCGCAGAGTTGCCGACGTGAGATGTATCCGTTCGTTAATCTCTTTTTTGAATCCTTCCCAGTCGGCGTCCTTGTAGTTTCGCCGCTTTCTGGGGCTCCTTGAAGTCGTTCCTCCTATACTGAAGCTCACGGGCAGGTGGTCCGACGACAGTTCGTCCAGCGTGCGCAATGGCGAGATGGTCTTGGCGTTCTTCTCAAGTACTATATCCAGAGTACTTGGGTACATTGCGTGTGCTGAGTGGTAAGTCGGTTTGTCCGGCGCCATTATCGTGTAGTTGTGCGTCTGCATATGTGAAAAGAGCGTTTTCCCATTCGCGTTGCCTCTGTAGTTGTTCCAATAATTGTGCTTGGCGTTCAGATCTCCTCCTAGAATGACAATAGGGCGCAAATTAAGTAATTTATCGAGATCTTCTCTAACCAGTAGGTTGGGATGGTTGCAGTAGGCGGCGATGATAGTATGCGCTCTATCCTCTATGGTGACTTCGATAATCGTGGCTTCAGTATGCTTCAACTTCGGAGTAGGGATTCTTGTAGATGTAATGGTTTGACGAACGAATATGGCGGTGCCTCCGCCTGCGCCCTCTTGTCGGTCGTCTCGGTGTACTTCGAAGCCGGGCACTCTCAGGGGAATGTCGGGTTTGAGATGAGTTTCTGTAATGAGAAAAATGTCAATGTTAGTATTGTTTGCCAGAGCGAGCAATTCGTCAATTTTGAAACGGATGCTGTGGGCATTCCACAGGAGGACGTTCACCATCTGGGGATCAGACATTGATGGTGGACGTGATGAGATCCATCAGGATCCATGCCCTCTCCAACTCGTTGGAGCCAGCTGCGGCCAACTGCGGTTGCACCCGTCTCAATCCCTGGAGCAGGGCCATCATCAGTTGTGCGTCTCCTGCGCCGGTGTATGCCTCTCCTGCGGGCTTCTGCGTGCGGGACTGCGTATGGGGCTGCGAGCGGGGCTGCTCCGCGTGCTGCTCCTCACGCTGCTCCTCGCGCTGTTGGGAGGCCGTGTTTCCGCGGGCCACGTTGGCCCAGCTGCGTCCGTCGGTCCTCGAGGTCTGCTGGGCATGTGGCCCGCTGGTTCCTGGTGCTTGGCGCCGGTTCTGTCGCTGGTGCTGCTGTAGCGAAGCGACGTAGGCTATCCTCTTCGGGCAGCCCCTGTAGTTGGCGGGATGGGGGCCTCCGCAGTTGCAGCACGCGGCGGGCTCGTCCCTGGTGGTCTTGGGGCACTCGGCGGAGGCGTGCTCCACTAGACATTTCACACACCTCGCGGTGTGTGAGCAGTTGCGGGACCCGTGCCCGAAGTCCTGGCAGCGGTAGCACTGTGTCCCGTGCTGCAGGTGGTTGCTTCGGTGTTTTTGCAGGCGGATCCTGCAGTGGCATAAGTATTTGACAGCCGCCCTCAGCTGGCCCATGTTCACTTCCTTATTGAAGGTGGCCAGGTATATCGGATATTCTGCTGCGGCGGTCGTCATCCTGACGACTTTCACCGGGGGGAAGCCTTGTTCAGTAAGATCCGCTGCGATCTCCTCCGTCTCAATGTTTGGCAGGCCCTTGATGACCGCCTTTTTGAGCTTTTCCGCCTCCGCTGTGTAGGTGTGGAAGCCACGCGCCTCCGCACGCAGCCCGTTGGTAAGGGCACGGTGGTCCGTCATGCTGTGAACGATGATGTTCACTTTTCCGCCCGATCTGTACTGCACTTTAAATTTAGAGTGCCCGATGTGGCCCTGCACCGCTGTGGTGACCTGCCCGTGTGAGAGTGTCCCCAGGGTCATCACGACCGGGGGAACACGGTCCTTCCTGGCGGCGCTCGTGGTACCTGTGGAAGAGTGAGAAAAGTTATTAATATTTTGGCGCTTTGGTTGCGACGCGCCGCCGCCTTCTGTTACTTCAGTTAAGTTACCAAACCGGTTGCCGATTACAACCGGTTTCGATTGCTGCGGTGAAAGGGGCCTCTTCACTGTGTTGGTCGGCCTAGTCCATCCTTCTTCCTGGCGGGTCATCTCCATCTCTTGGGCGGGCTGCTGGAATCTGGGGGGCGGCACATAGCCCGAAGCTGGGCCTATTGGGGGGCGGCTGGACCCGGCTGCAGGGGCGGTCTCAGGCATCTTGGGGGGCGGTAGGGGGATGGCTGCCGGCTTCGTCCTCGGGTCAGCTGTGTGGGGTAGCAGTGGCTGTTCTGGTTGGGAGGCTGGGACCTTGATGGTCCCAGTTTTGGTCCGGTATTGATCGAAGAGCCGCGCGGGGATCATCCGCACGGCAGGTGTCCTGTATTTTCTCTTGATAATTGTTGGGGTCTTGTGTTCTTCCTCTCTCGGTGGGGCCAGGTCGTCCTTCTTCTTCTTCTTCTTCTTTGCCTTGAGAAAGGCAGTTGGCGGCGCGGTGGCCTAGGCAGTGAGCCGGACGGGGTCCGGCCGGCTACCAAGTTAGCAGGTGTCTGGCCGTGTAAACACGAGCCAGACAGAGCGGTTCGGGAGCGAAAAAATCTGTTGTCACAGAAGCGACTGTCGCTGGCGGCAGTCACTGAGCGAAATCTTTTCCAGTGATCATGCTCTGATAATTCTCACAAGTCAACTCCATAAATTTATTTTATTTTATTTTCCTTTTTTTTTTTTTTTTTTTTTTTTTTTTTTTTTTTTTTTTTTTTTTTTTTTTTTTTTTTTTTTTTTTTTTTTTTTTTTTTTTTTTTTTTTTTTTTTCTCCTCTCTTTTTGCTTATTTCCCTCCCTTTTTTTTTGTTCTTCTTAAAATTCCAATTAAAATTCATCGCTTTCGCTTGCCCAGCCGCATCGACAAAATACCCAATCGGTTTAAATTCTTAGAAATTCGCTATTTCTGCTATTTCACTTGTAGCATCGCCGCCTAGTTTGAACAACTAAGACCAATGTTTCAAACAATAAATTAGTTGGCATCCCTGGAGTCACGCGATCGGCGCGTGGGGCGCCATAGTCGGTGTTGCCAGAGTGAATATATACGAGCAAAAATCCCCGTCCGTCAAAATTCAGTCGTTATTCGTCCGCTCTACTGAGCGGTTGTCCTCGCGCAGAAAATAAACTAACCTCAAAGACACCATGACCGGTCGCGGAAAGGGAGGAAAAGGACTCGGAAAGGGTGGAGCTAAGCGTCACAGGAAGGTGCTCCGTGATAACATCCAGGGCATCACGAAGCCGGCCATCCGCCGTCTCGCTCGCAGGGGAGGTGTCAAGCGTATCTCCGGCCTGATCTACGAGGAGACTCGCGGCGTGCTGAAGGTGTTCCTGGAGAACGTGATCAGGGATGCTGTCACCTACACCGAGCACGCCAAGAGGAAGACCGTCACCGCAATGGACGTCGTGTACGCACTGAAGCGCCAGGGTCGCACCCTGTACGGATTCGGCGGATAAGCTGCATCACGACCATCATCTCTACAACAACGACCACCACACCTGTTGATTGTTGTTTATTATACCAGACTACACACTACTTGGCAGTGTCTCCGTATAACTAACTATGATAACATAACACAAACGGCCCTTCTCAGGGCCACCATTATGTTCAAGCCGTTGCATGCATCTTATACAATATTCTCGGACCGCCCGCAAAGTTGTATTAAATAATTGACTAGTCTGTAAATAGCCAGGTAACATTTTTAATACCCGCACGGGGTAAAAAAATTATATGCGTTCCCATACTCCACAACTACCCAAGATGGATGGAGAAGATCGAGTAACCTGGCGATGATGCAAAAGTGAGGGAGGAACGGTCCCCTTGCTTTGCATCTGGATTCGACGCAGCCACGTTATAGGTTTTTAGCTAGGATATAGATGTAGTATGGGCCACAGGTATGATTAATCCTTTTAATATATAAATCTTGTTATACATCCACTCTTTTATTTTTTTTTATATTTCCAAGCTTCACAACATTGAATAAAATAACAGTGCCCACGCTCTGATGGGAGTATTTCATGCCTACCGACACAGTCCAGCATATCTCGTACCCACGAGATTTGGCGTCCAAGATCCCATGGGATTAAAGCTGATAACTGTGTACCTTTATGTATAACCCTGTAACTATAACATTTAATACACCCACTTAATAAGAGGTGTAAATGTCGTGATAACGTGACCACAAAGTAGGTACAAATCACAACACAACCATCCAGTGTCATTACCCTGTAGCGTATTTAAAAAGGAGTGTGTTGCTCTAGATTCCAAGATGCATGAGTAATAATAAAGGTAAATATTAACCAGAGCATGAGACATAATAAAACTCTCAATTATAAAACAAGATTTATTAATTTACAATCACATCGTGGGTGTTATCTAGTATTGTATAAATTAGTTAATTTGATGAGAGATTAGATCTACAGGTCGTGCCTTATCTCGAAGAGAGAAGGTATGAGATATATAAGTTAAAGTCACATATTTCTATAAAATGTATAAAAAACAGTTAAATGAATTTGCGGGCGCCATCCTAATATTTAGGTAGATTAGGAAAACTACTGAAGCTAAGATGGATAGATAAACCATGGTAATAATTATTAGATTAAGGTTAAACTACATTACGAAAGATCGCCGTGTGATTCCATTGTTCCCCGTGTGAGCTCCGTGACCGGCTACCCAAACCGCTCGTCAGGTGTTGATAAGTCCGCTCCTGCTCGCTTCCAGAAAGTAACTCAACTACCTCCGATGAACGTTCTCTCCAGACCCCCGTCAGCCGGCGAGGTCACGTGGTTATGTAAATAGTGCTTGCCAGTTAAAGTAGTGATGTGACGAAAGCGTAGACACTGCTACAACCCATTCAACATCATTACCCTAATTTACATCATGAAACCCACTAAATAACCCGAATCAGTCTGTACTACAACAAAGTACCCAACATTAAACCATTTATAACAACACTCTGAAATCAGCAGTTACATTCCACTACAAATTTAACAAAGGTGATTATACTGGCATGAATACGTACCTTGCCCAATATGACTGGGCAGGTATGTTATCAAACAACAATATTAACGATGCTGTATTTAAATTCAACGAATGTATAACTCATGCTATAGATTTGTTCGTTTCAAGGGGAACTTATTCCCAGCCTAAATTTCCTATTTGGTTCAGTATGAAACTAAAGCATTTGATTATGGAAAAAAAAAAGAGAAAACACACAAGTTATTCAAATTAACGAACAACTTAGCGCTTTATCAAAAATTTTCTCAGTTTGAATCTAACTTTAGTTACAAATCTTATATTGAACTCACTGAGACAAAATTAAATCTTAACCCTAAACAATTTTGGAAATTTATTAAACAAAAACGTATTGATAACGATCTCCCTTCAAGTTTATTTTTTATGATACTCACGCCACCAACGATTTCGATATTGCCAACCTTTTTGCTGAACATTTCTCCTCTGTCTATACTGATAACATATGCACCATCCCTCCACTTAAATATGCTAATACTATTGACCTTAATAATTGCGAAATCACACAAGTAGATGTTTTCAATTACTTAAAAAATCTTCCCAGCAAAACAAGCACTGGTCCTGATGGTATACCTGAAATATTATTGAAAGAATGTAAATCTGTTGTATCTAAGCCAATTTGTTTATTATATAACTTATCACTATCATCTGCCACTTTTCCTGATTCCTGGAAGGTTTCCTATATACGACCTATTTTTAAATCGGGTAATAAGTCGAACGTAGAAAACTATAGACCTATATCGATGTTATCTCATATTCCTAAAATCTTTGAATCTATAATCACAAAAAAAAATAACACCTATTTTCAAAAATGTGCTGATTGAGGAACAGCATGGCTTTAGATCTGCTAAATCTACCACTACAAACTTACTCTCCTTCACCAACACCGTAGTCAATGGCCTAGAAGATAAATCACAAGTAGATGTTCTATATACCGACTTTTCTAAAGCTTTTGGTCCTTGGTTCGCCCCCATCTTGAATATGCTTGTATTATATGGTCTCCTTTTTATGCTGTCCATATTCGTCATATTGAATCCGTTCAACATCGGTTCCTAAAGGGGATTGCTTGGAGGCTAGGATTAGAGCGAGGCAATTACTCGTATGCTGAAATTGAACAAACTCTAAACCTTTCTCCTTTAGAAGACCGTCGGATAAAATCTGATCTCATTTGTTTCTTCAAAATTATTAACTGTTTAATCGAGTCGCCTACATTACTACAACTCATCACATTTAATATACCTTCTCGTAGACTCAGACATAAAGACCTGCTTTTCCTCAATCTATATAACTTATCAACACAACAACTCAATTATAATATTAGATATCCTTTTTCTCTGATTATTTTTTTCCTTTCTCTTTATCTCCTCCTCTTCAGTCAATTGTATTTCTTATCTATTATTTAGTTTAAAAAAATTTTTTTTTTCTTATTTACTGTTAATTATCTATTTTTTGTTTAATATATATATAAAAAAAAAAAAAAATATATATATATATTTTTTTTTTCTTTGCTAAACTGTGGTTAACCTGCACTTATCCGCCTTTTTAACTCGAGCTCTGCTCTTAAAAAGGGTGTAATACGTATTATTATTTAATGTATTTTAATAGAAAAACTTTATTTCTTGTATATAAACATGTGATTGATACCATTATATTATATTAAAAAAAAAAAAAAAAAAAAAATATATATATATATATATATATATATATATATATGTTATTAGGCCTCCACGTGACTAGTAACAAGAACAGGAAAATAAAATGATAACTTTTTTTTTCCAAACTTACTTTATCGCGAGAATTTCATTTTTGGGCTGCATCCTTTCCATTGTTGTGTTCTCATCATTCTGTCATGGAAAGATGGAAAGTCCATAAATGACTTGATTTATGACGTGCGTCGGAACGACTTAGGTGAAGCGTTTAGGCAAATTTTTACCCCGGGCGTTAATGCCGTATAACGGTGCTATTTAGTGGACTTATGACGATGACAAAGTAAATACACAATATTAATCTATGGGTAATAGATTTTAACTGTTCTCCGTGTGGAAAAATCATATTTTGAAGTTAAGTTTAAAAATAATCCAAGAGGGGCATTGGTTTTTTTTTCTTTTTTCTTCTTATCTTCCAGTAATGTAGCACGTTGCATCTAAATGTTTTTCCATTGTTTTAAATGTCCTTTCCATTGTTGTGTTCTCATCATTCTGTCATGGAAAGTCCCTAAATGACTTGATTTATGACGTGCGTCGGAACGACTTAGGTGAAGCGTTTAGGCAAATTTTTACCCCGGGCGTTAATGCCGTATAACGGTGCTATTTAGTGGACTTGTGACGATGACAAAGTAAATACACAATATTAATCTATGGGTAATAGATTTTAACTGTTCTCCGTGTGGAAAAATCATATTTTGAAGTTAAGTTTAAAAATAATCCAAGAGGGGCATTGGTTTTTTTTTCTTTTTTCTTCTTATCTTCCAGTAATGTAGCACGTTGCATCTAAATGTTTTTCCATTGTTTTAAATGTCCTTTCCATTGTTGTGTTCTCATCATTCTGTCATGGAAAGTCCCTAAATGACTTGATTTATGACGTGCGTCGGAACGACTTAGGTGAAGCGTTTAGGCAAATTTTTACCCCGGGCGTTAATGCCGTATAACGGTGCTATTTAGTGGACTTATGACGATGACAAAGTAAATACACAATATTAATCTATGGGTAATAGATTTTAACTGTTCTCCGTGTGGAAAAATCACATTTTGAAGTTAAGTTTAAAAATAATCCAAGAGGGGCATTGGTTTTTTTTTTTCTTTTTTCTTTTTTCTTCTTATCTTCCAGTAAAAAATATTCAAAATAATAATAATTTTCAAAATATTTCGTTGCTACCCACAGTATAGATGTGTTTCACCTGACTCTAAACAAATTAAATAAAAACTTAACAAAATTTTTAAGATTAATGAGAAAAAAACACGTAACACAAACAAACTAACAAGTGCGCGTATTTCGTGCACTTTTTTATTTTAATAGAAGTGACTACAGTGTCGTAATACAAGTTTTTATAACGAGCAAAGTCAAAAACAATGACATACATTCTTGTAATTACAAAAATACAGTGAAAGATCAATCAGTGTACATTTAAAATTACTGTGAACTCATAAACTCATAAATGTCATTAAAGTGAACTTCAACGAAAAACGAAAAAGAATATTGTAATTGAAAAAAAAAGTGAATTTAAAAAAAAAAACTGCTGTAAAATAATCCAAACAATAATTTGTCAGTTATCCAGTTCTCCCTAGTTAAACTGGTAATTTCACGACGTCTGACATCCCGGGTGTGGCGTAGGTGCAGCGTCGCTCACTATTTGCGATTTGCGGGCAGAACTTGTGGAGTAGAGTTCAATCCTCAGTCAAACCAATTATTTTTTTCTTTTCACCTTATTTAATTTAAATTAAATACAACGCCATCTACGAGCAAGAAATCAAAGCTTACGATGTCTAATACCCGTAGCAACGCTGAAAGGGCAAAGAAGAGTACTGCTGAGAACATCCAAGGAATAAATAATATGGCTAAAGAAAATGCAGCTGATTTAACCATAGACAAACCTCCGACAAAAATAGAAATGCTTATTCTTGCAGAATTAGCTGAAATTAAAATTAACTATAAAAAAATTACCACTATAGAAGAAACTATGATGAATTTGTCAAAGGAAATAATAGAATTTAAAACTTCAATTACAGCTCGTTTCGAAGAATACAAAACCTCACTTAATTTTGTTTACGACAAAATAGACGACATCGAAAAAAAAGTATTACAAACGGATAAAAAGGTTAAAGAGCTAAGTATGATGGATATAAAACACAAGATGCTAGAACAAAAAGTACATGAACTACAAGAACAATTAGATGAAAAAGAGCGTCAAAACTCGCAGACGTGTGCGGAAATTCGAGGAATTCCTGAAATTCAAGGCGAGAAACTCAATGACATTATTTTCAATATAAATAATGCTGTAAAATTAAACAAAAATGACATTGAGGACGCATACAGGGCGCCAGGAAAAAGAAACCACACGGCAATGAGATCAATAATTATTAAATTTAAAAATCCAAATGGTCGGGAGGAGTTTCTAAATGAAGCAAAAAAATATAACAAAAACGCAGAAAATAGTGCCGACAGACTCAACACAAGTAAAATAGGCTTCTCGGGACCAAAAATGCCAATATTTATTAACGAGCTCCTAACCTCCCACGCAAAAAGAATGCTATTTCTCTCAAAGCAATTAGCAAAAAAGTACAATTTTGCCTACGTATGGGTTAAGGCAGGGCGAGTCTACATTCGACAACAGACAGACTCGCGAGCGACCTTTATTCGCACAGAAAATACCATCCTCGAAATAGAAAATTTACTAGCAAAAACTAACCATGGAAGTGACACAAGTGCAACCTCGAATGACACAGCCCACGTAGTAGATGCATGACTGCAGCCTTATTCTCCATACTCTCATGGCATTGACTTTATTTTAATCACTTTCTGCATTTTATTTTATGTACCTATGTATTATATGGATGCTGCATTTAATATTGCGACTGAGACAATAGAACTTAATATACTTCCTCTAAAATGGCTTCAACATTAAATATTGATTTTGAAATTTCATCTAATGAAGAACACACTTTCACAAATTCAACAGATTTTAAAGTAACCGTCGCCGAAAACAACTCTCTGAACGTAATTTCTCAAAATATTAGAAGCATTCAAAAAAACTTTGACAATTTTGCAGTATTTTTACAAGATCTTAACACTCATTTTGATATGTCTAACCCCCCCAAAGTAAATTTCCAGTCTTGCAAATAATTTAATATGGCCGAATTACTAAACACATTGATTGACATTGAAACAATAAATCATACGGAACACTTTTTTAACAAAGCATCAGAACTCAAACTCCTTATCTCAGAAAAACATAGTTTAAACATAGTATGCCAAAACATTAGAAGTATCCAAAAAAACTTTGATAGCTTTTGTGTCCTATTAAACGACATACATGTAAGTTTCGATATCATAATCTTAAATGAATGCTGGTTAGACGATTCCTACACAAACTTTAACTTAAATGACTATACCACATTCCACACCACAAGACACCTTAATCAAAACGATGGTATTGTTATCTTTGTCAAAGATTCATTGAGAGCCTCCATTAAAGAAATCAACTTAACTGAAGCAAACTGCATACAAATCTCCCTTGGCCCAAACCTCTCCATATTTGCTATATATAGACCACCATGCTACAACAATATCTCCCCTTTCTTAAACTCCTTAAATAAACTTCTTGAACAACACAAACAAACTCAACAACTGATTATTGCCGGTGACATGAATATTAACATATTAAAATGTTTACCAAAAACTACGGAATACCTGAGTCTTTTTACTCACTACGGACTTAAATCGACAATCAACTCACCAACAAGAACTACGTTGCACTCCGAATCTTGCATCGATCATATATTTGTTAAAACTAGAAGAAAAACTTTTTCATCCATTATTCGTTCAACTGTCACAGACCATTTCACAACTACAATAAACATACAACTAAACAAAGAACAAAAAGAAAACAAAAATGACAACTTGCAAGAAAAAATAAACTTTAGGTCTTTAAAATTAGACATGCACGATGAATCTTGGACTAATGTACTAAACGAAATAGACCCAAACAGAGCACTAAACACATTTATAAATACGGTTGAAACCTATATAACTAAACACACCACAAAAAGTCCTAAAAAAATCTACACACATAAAGAGAAAAAAATAACACCATGGATCACGACAGGAATAGTCAACAGTATTCATAGAAGAGATGCAATGCATATAAGAGTGCACAAAAACCCAAATGATTACAAACTAAAGAATGATTACTTACTATATAGAAACCTGTGTAATAAGTTAATTAAACAAGCCAAATATAAATATTACAAAAAAGAAATAAAAATCGCCAAAAATGATCCAAAAAAAATTTGGAAAGTTGTAAAAGATATTACTTATTCCAGTCCTAAGAAAAACTCGAATATAAAAGAACTCGTAATAAATGGAGATAAAGTCTTAGCAAAAAATGAACCTAATAAAATAGCTAATTTTGTTAACTCACAATTTGCAAGAGTTGGTACTACCTTGGCGGAAAAAATTCTCCAAAAAAACTGCACAACAGAAGACTCATTATCCAAACTATGCTCTGCCATACGACCAAATCACTCATTTTATGCTTACAAAGTAAAAACAAGGGAAATCTCGGATCTCATTAAATCTCTCAAACTAAATTGCGCTACGGGACCGGATAACCTTTCCAATCAAATACTAATAAATCTCCGAGAATACATACTTATACCACTTCAACACATTTTCAACCAAAGTTTTAGCCTCGGAATTGTCCCTGATCACCTAAAAATAGGATGTATTACTCCAATACATAAATCGGGAGACAAAACCTTGATACTTAATTATAGACCAATCACTTTGCTAAATTCAATATCCAAACTACTAGAAAAAGCTATGAAAAAAAGATTACTTGCGTACATTGAAAAACACAATCTGCTCTCATCCCACCAATTTGGATTTCGTGCTAAAATGGGTACAGAAGACGCTTTATCAGAATTAACCAACTACATAGTGAAAAGCATTGATGGCGGAGCATATGTGATAGGAGTGTTCTTAGACCTAGCGAAAGCATTTGACACCATTTCACATAACTTACTACACCAAAAACTTAAAAATATTGGCATAACCGGTCCTCCGCTAAAGTGGTTCCTCAGTTACATTGAAAATAGACAACAAATAGTAAAAATAAACAAACACAGCAGTGACAAATTAGATATCAAGTATGGAGTACCGCAAGGCAGCGTCTTGGGTCCCATACTATTTCTCATCTACATAAATAGTCTAACTGAGATAAACTTAGGTAAAATAGACTACAAAGTAATCAGTTATGCAGATGACACAGCAATTTTGTTCAAGGCGCAATCATGGGAAAAGGTTTTCAAAAACACAGAAACAGCGATGATTGAAGTAAATAAATGGCTACAAAATAATCTACTAACACTCAACATTTCAAAAACAAAATACCTTACTTTCAGCAAAACAAAGGCTGGTCAACCACACTGCCATCCACAACTTCATCTTCACCCCTGCACCAATACTATCTCAAATAACACATGCTGTACTTGTGACAAAATTGATCACGCGGATAATATTAAATACCTAGGATTAACTGTTGACCATAAACTAAAATGGGATCTCCATATTAATTTACTTACAAAAAGAATACGGAAACTATCATACATCATCAAAACTATACGAAACATCATGTCCTTAAATCAATTAAAAAATGTATATTTCGCACTTTGTCAAAGTATTCTAACGTATGGTATATCAGTATGGGGAGGAGCAGCAGATACTTACCTCAATCCTCTTAAAATAAATCATAAAACAATAATTAGAATTATGTTTAAAAAACCTTACCAACATCCGACAGAACAGCTAATGATTCAAAACAAATTACTAGACATAAATAAACTATTCATTAAAAAAATCATCTATAAAAACTGTATTAAAACATCACCTCACCACATACCTCACTCGCAAAATACAAGAGCAAAAGTAAATAATCACTTTCAGGTTCCCTATATTAAATCAACTTTCGCAAAAAAACATGAATCGTACCTGGCTCCACACATTTTCAATATCTTCCTAACACAAACAAAAACTTACGTTACCCCAAATAAATTGGACTGGCTGTTCAAAAGATTTGTTATATGGTTGACTGAAAAGGAAAGAAAGGACATTCGGAATATCCTAAATAACTAATACGAGTACATTTTATAGATTCATTGCATATAATTTCCTACGAAATTATATAATATCAAAATATGCAGTGTATTGTACATAATATTAACTAACATGTACCTGTGTTGTAATGTAATAAATTAATGTAATACAGCATACAATTTTAACTATTACCCACGGTATTTATATTCTCTTATTTAAATGTATAATTTTTTTACAAAAACATGTAAACTTACAAAAACAAAAACAAAATTTATACGTAAATATTTAATATAACAACATTATGTATATATGCATGTTTGTGTATGTATATATGTATGTATGCATGTATGCATGTGTATGTGTATATGTGTATAAGTATAAATGTGTGTTTGTATATATATATATACATGTATAGATATATGGAAAAGAAAATGTACATGTATGAATGTTCATGTATGTACTTATAGGTATATATCTTCATAGATTTTATTTTTTATCTTTCATATATATTTCTTTATCATATAAGCATAGTAGGCATAGGAATAGGCAAAGTGCATATAGGCATATAATTTCACATTGTTTTTTATCTTTTTATACTTCTTTTTTATCATTATTATTTTTTATCATTTTTAATATCACATAATTTTTTTATCTTTTTATACTACTATTTATCTTTTTATAATATTATGTCTACTCTGATTCATATCCTTTTTAATAAATATAAAATGTTATTTACCTACCTCGGAACAGACTATGTCTAGTGAGGTGGGTAAAATAAAACTTTGTAAATAAATGAAAAATAAATAAACGCCCGGGTTGCCGGCACTGAAACTGAACTGAGTAATGTAGCATGTTGCATCTAAATGTTTCGTGTGAAATGATTGGTAGCCCTGAAAAGGGCTTTTTATCGTCAACATCTTCGCACCGCGTCTCGGGTGCTCTCGAAGTAGTAGCCAGAAATTGCTCTTGATCCCTGGGTGATTGATGAGATAGTATATTATTATTATAACTATACACACGTGTCCAATGCGATCCTACTTTTTGGGAGCGGCCTTCTTCGCTGCGGGCTTCCCTTTGGCAGCCTTTTTAGGCATGGGCGCCTTGGGCTTTTTGGTCGGGGGTTTGGCAGTCTTTTTAGCTTTCGTGAGGCTCTTGGGCTTAGCAGCGGGCTTCTTGGTGGCGGCGGCCTTTTTGGCGGGCGAGCTGGCTGGAGATTTCTTCGCCTTGGCAGGAGCGACGGCGGCCTTCTTCACCTTGGCTGGCGCTGTGGCCACCTTCCTGGGCTTCTTGGCGACGGCAGAGGTTCGTTTCTTGGGTGCGGCGGCTGCCGGCTTCTTGCCGCCACCGGCGGAACCCTTGGCCTTGGCCTCCAGCTTGAAGGAGCCGGACGCTCCCTTGCCCTTGGTCTGGACCAGGGCGCCGGACTCGACGGCTCCCTTCAGGTACTTCTTGATGAAGGGGGCCAGCTTGTCGGCGTCGACCTTGTAGTTGGCGGTGATGTACTTCTTGATCGCCTGCAGGGACGAGCCGCCGCGCTCCTTCAGCTCCTTGATGGCGTTGTTGACCATCTCGGAGGTCTTCGGGTGAGAGGGCTTCGCCTTCGGTTTCTTGGCCGCCGCGGAGGATGCCTTGGCCTTCTTAGCGGGAGTGGCCGGGATGGGAGACGCCGCCGCCGCTGCTAGTGCTGTATCTGCCATTGTAGATTGGTGAATTCTTCGACGCTTGCTTGTTTGCTTGCTTGCTTCCTGACGATGAAGAGAGAGCTGATGATGGAGCCATTTTTTGGAAATTTTTAAAAACGAATGGCGGCTCTACCGTGCCGCCGGCGCAGATCGCTAGCTTGTCGTCTGCGATGATGAAAACGGGTATCATTTATGCTTAGGTCCTCGGAGTAAAATCCGATTTTCTCGGTGAGGATACATTTTCCGGAAGAGAGGGGCGAGGGCGGGCGTCGGGCAGGGATGTGGGCCCGCGGGGGGCGGGGAATCTGCACTCCCCGTGGGCGGCGCCGGGCGCTGGGATGCTCCGGATGTGGAAATGCGCGAGGGCGGCGACTCGGAGCGCCACAAAAGAGGCCGTAGCTCGGGAGACCCTCGAGTCGGCGGATCGGGGAAACGACGAGGATGGGGGCGAGACTCCAGCCGGGGGGCTCCGCTTCTGACCCGACGTCGGGGAGCCCCGCGAGCGCCGCCAGGGCCCCCGAGCCGCCCCGCCGTAGAACGGTGTGCCGACCCACAGCGTGTATCGGGCAAAGCTCGCGGTGCCCGGGCCGGGATGGATATGTGTCAGCCCAACCGACTTAGGCGTGATTATAATGAAATAATTTAAATAAAACATTACGTTAGACGAAATTAATTAATAAAATCAGACGATCCCTACTGATCTGATGCTTCTGGATCTGATTCGTTGCAGGACCAGCAGCCGGAGGCGGCGCGGCATGAACGAATACATGAAACGAAAAATGCTCGAGCCGATGATGATTCAAACATGAATTTCAAAATAAACAATAAAGATAACTAATTTGAGATATTTAATCGAAATATCGGAAGCGTCACCGACCATTTTTGCTAGTTGCACTAGAAGAAATAAAAATAAAGCACGATGTTATCATCTTTATCGAATGCTATGCTATTTTTATTACGAAACAAGGCATAATTTTAAAGAAATCTTTTTTTTTTTTTTTTATACCCTTCCGTAATCTCATAAAAAAAATTAAACACTGAAAATCTGCTGAAATACTAAAGAAATAGGAGAAACACAAAAAAAAAAAAAAAAAAACAAACAAACAAACAAAACGATATGACTCCATCCCATCACTAATTTAACTTGTTTTGTTTTTTAATCACTATCGATGATTATCCGTCTAGATTTAACATTGTCTGTGGTCATCCAGCTGTCAACTAACTACCTAGGTATAAACTGGTGTTGTAAAATTTCCGAGCGAATATTAGTCTGTAACGCTAATTATTTCGCCACTGTAAGGTAAATATGATACAATAAATGAACCGATATAGTTAAAGATGTATAATAGGATTTTATTGCGATTACAACCGGACATAAATGGAAATATTAAAATAGAAGGTGAAGACTCTAAAAGAATAATAATATCTCGGGTCGTGTACATCAATCATCGAAGATGCTTGATGTTAGACATTAAGTTACATGTGAGGCAAAACGCAAGTGTGCAGTGCAGCTTTGGTCCAATGTCTTGAAAACAGCGTCTTTCTGATAATGATTTCTTCTTCAAAAAAAAAAAAACTGATGACCCAAAGTGGCCCACTGTAGAGATGAAAGCTCAGGTACAATATATCTTGAAACAGCGTCCATAAACTTGTGAAATGCAATCTTCTTTTTCTTCAGGTCCCTTGAAGTTCCTATTCTAAACTATACTACGCACTTGCAATTTAAATAAAAGAGAATACCTTCAACGAGATTAAATGTGGTGAAGTAAAATAAGCAAAATAAATGCATTTATATAGCAATTAAGCATGGTGTGTTGTATTATTTAAATCATGTCATACCCCGCCGTTATCAAAACCCACCAAAAAATTATTTACTAACAAGTGCAAGAAATTAACGCTTACTAAATTTTCAATAATACGCTGAAATGAGTATAAAATTCTCAACATATAGCACTTAATTTGTTTACTAAAAGTATTATCAAATCACCAAAAATTCACCTTCCCCGATAATAGTTATTTATTTTATGATAAATCTATTAACCTGTAGATGTCATTAATCAAGGCAAGGATTTTAAATTCCTTCGAAAATTAAAAAGTAATATTACTATCCAACAATAGATGTCATTGGTGTGTCCCAAATGTTAAAATAATTTATAATAATTGAAAAATAGAATTTAAAATAATAATTGATCACTGACAAAGACCCCTAATCAAGAGATGATGCTAATACCTTGGATTAAAACATTAGTATGAATACCAAAGGCATAATAAAATGTATAATGAAGTTATCACATCCCGAGTGAATTAACATACTTCATTATACTGGAAAAGAAAAATTCATCAAAATGTTAATACGATTCACACAACACAAACATATAATACATAACTGCTAAAAAAAACAATTGTATAATTTTATGTTATATATATGTATAGCCAGCTCAGCGCTGTACTGCATAAGAAATATCTTTTATAAGATTTTAATATATTTACACCACATATGTCAATGTGAAATATGATATCTATGCTGAATCGATTTGAACATTCATAACCATTATTGTTAATATAAATATAATAATAATAAAACATTAAACGAATTACAAAATACCTAAGGCTTCTTTGAGATCCTCTAAAAGAGTCCGTGCCTGAGATTCTAACATCCCAAGAAAATCCTGAATTATTGATTGGGAACAAAAGAAAATTACCCACTCACTCCATTATCTTTAATCAATAAAGATTATTATTATGTAATAATGGAATGAACCGTAGACTTCTCGCAAAGTATAAACCTTTACGCAAAGAATTTCTTCATCTCACGTGAAATGAAAGTAAATGGCGCAACGATAACGCCATCCATGAACGAATCAAAACGTGTTTGCGAACTCAGTGACAAGAAATATTTCATAACTTGTATGGAACGCTAAACCCTAAAATCATATATCACCTCACTACATGTCTAACGCTGGCAACGTCAGAAAAAACAAATTCAGTGTAAGTTTTATCACTGAAAAAGAGGCAACGCTCCTAAAATTTGTTTTGTAAAACAAAACTTGCACGATTACATATCACCAGGAACAAACAGAACACGCAGTACACATTTCACAAAACAAAACAGCACCTACAAAAAAAAAAACCCGCAAGCTACCTTCAACGATCAACCCCAACTATCATTTGATAGTTGGGGTTGATCGTTTGGATTGCCATGATGCGAAGATACGATGAGTACGAAATAATTATAATGATAATTAAAATATTAAATAAAATGTTAATGTTAAAGTTGCGAACCGAAGCGCCAATGGTTGATCTCCCAGACAGCTGTAAGCACGTTCCTCCTCTGGCTTGGTTTCTTGACTGAAGTTAGCGGCGAGCCGAGTCTCTGCACCGCCGGTAATTGAACTGGGATTACACCTCTCAAATACGCCAGTACTTATTTACTACGAAACCGGGGTGAAAAGGTCCGTATGATAATCCAACCCGTTACAAGTCGTTAAACTCATAACAGAGAAGCTAGATATTGCAAATCAACCTATTTTCCATTCCATCAAACTTGTCAAAGTATCCTAGTGAAAATGAGACATTATACATGTAGGTCTACCATGACAAAATTCACACGCGGACAGCTAAAAAATGCAAAAATTAGGACAGATAATTTTAAAAATATAACAACACACTCTACGCCTGTATTTTTTTTTTCTATTTTCTTTTCATATATTTCTTTTTTCCTTATCTCTCATTTCTTTTATTTTCTTACATATTTCTATTAATCTCTTTAAATTTTAAAATTTATTTAGTTTTTCTTCTTAGAAGTCATAAAAGATTTTAATAAAATATCACTTTCATAATAATATATTTGATTTATCCAAAGGAAACGGAAACGGAAACGGAAATCAACGTGAGAGTCTAATTATGATGCAAAAAATGAGATCGCCCTAGCGGCACGATATACAAGCACAAAGGGACGCCCGATTCGCAAAATTTCTTTCAGTACGGATATCTCGTTAGTTATGATCCAATACGATAGGCGGTGTATGGCGGCCGTCGGGCGTGACCTGCCTCCGGCGCGGCTCCGTTTCAGGTGTTCGAGGGTCGCCGTTCAGAGCACGGAAAAGAAAGGAAAAGTAAAGAAAAGAAAAGAAAAGCGAGTCGGAAGGAAGACGGAAATGAAATGAAAAGCTGTGCGCGAAATGAAGCGGGAGACGAAAGGCGAGAGGTTTGAAGATTCAGGCGCCATTTATTTTGTATGAACGCGTCACGCGGTCTCGTCGTTTGACATTATTAATGAATATAATGATGAATATATTATAATGACGGTGGGTGGTGGGTGGTGGGTGGTGGGCGGGACGACGGGAGAAGGTGGTGGACGGCACGGGGGCATTTGGTTGAAACGGGGCACGGATTAATTGAAATTTACTCACGTCATCGCGTCTTGTCAAAAGTCGGCACGGCAGCGAGAAAGCATTTTCGATGAACGATGATAAATAACAACAAACTTCCAGCGATATTGGGCACAACACACGGACACACACACACACACTATTCTACAGCATCAGATCCGTAGATTTATCACAGCAAATCTGCATATTGATTTGATTTAAAAGTCAATACACTGTCCGAGACAATCGATAACAAAACAAAAGTGACATATGCATAGATAAAAGAAATTCGTAGAGAAAGAGTGTTTAGTTTTTTTTTTTTTTTTTTTTTTTTTTTTTTTTAAATAGGGGATTCACCGTCAGATGATGATTGAAAATAACGATTTATAAAAATGACGACTAACATAAATGCAAAATTATTCGTAATTAGTTAATTTTAAGTATTTTAGATATGATGTCGTTTTTTATTTTTATTACGATTTAATTATAAAATAAAAAGTTATTAATTGAAAAAATATAAAAACCAAAATATATATATAATTATAATTAAAAATATTCCGTATTAACCTAACCGAGAAACGGAAAAATATATAAATAGTAATATTTGTATGTAATATTAATTAATCTTGCTTTCCGGTAGGCGGATATTCCTAAGAAATACATTTATAGGTACGGATTCACCTACATCAGATCTGTGGTACCTGTTTTAATTAAAAGTAATTACAGTTTGTCAAATAAGAGTAGAAAATATATGAGGGCGCCACTGTTGATCAAATGGCAATACTAAACACATAACTCATGGAGTTAAAGTAAAGCTGTGTAACCAACATTTTTATAAAAAATTAAAAAGGCATAATAGTGGAAAAAATATTTTTTCATTGCAGTATAGATACTCGCCGATCTCAAAATTAGAATTGCATATAGGTATGTTATTATTATAACTTTGAAATTTTGTGTAAACATAATGAAGAATAACTATAATGTAATAAAATAAAAAGCACAGTTTAGAAATTGCTCATATTTATTTAATACTAGATAAAGTACCTGGGCTTTAGATCATATTGTTAAATTCAAATTTATGTTAAATGAAATTAAAGCATATCGAATAAAATGACATTTCGTGAACTTAAACTACGCCATTTTGTTACTATTATGTTGGTATCTCAGACTTGCTATTAACGAAGGTTAATACGATTGTAGCCGACTTCATGTGATAGATGAGACGCGTAATTATGAAATTTTTCTAGCGGACGTTTTTTCAACGATTTTTTAAACTGTTTATCACCTTCCAAATTAAAGTAACCTAACCTAAGACTACGCTAAACATGGTTTGTGCCCCTTTATAACGCCTACTCGCGTCAACGCAAGAAAAACATCCCAGTTTTCAAATAGTTTAGCGGCTACGCTAGGTTTGTGTAACATGGTTTATGTAACATGGTTTGTGCCCCTTTATAACGCCCACTCGCGTCAACGCAAGAAAAACATCCCAGTTTTCAAATAGTTTAGCGGCTACGCTAGGTTTGTGTAACATGGTTTATGTAACATGGTTTGTGCCCCTTTATAACGCCCACTCGCGTCAACGCAAGAAAAACATCCCAGTTTTCAAATAGTTTAGCGGCTACGCTAGGTTTGTGTAACATGGTTTATGTAACATGGTTTGTGCCCCTTTATAACGCCCACTCGCGTCAACGCAAGAAAAACATCCCAGTTTTCAAATAGTTTAGCGGCTACGCTAGGTTTGTGTAACATGGTTTATGTAACATGGTTTGTGCCCCTTTATAACGCCCACTCGCGTCAACGCAAGAAAAACATCCCAGTTTTCAAATAGTTTAGCGGCTACGCTAGGTTTGTGTAACATGGTTTATGTAACATGGTTTGTGCCCCTTTATAACGCCCACTCGCGTCAACGCAAGAAAAACATCCCAGTTTTCAAATAGTTTAGCGGCTACGCTAGGTTTGTGTAACATGGTTTATGTAACATGGTTTGTGCCCCTTTATAACGCCCACTCGCGTCAACGCAAGAAAAACATCCCAGTTTTCAAATAGTTTAGCGGCTACGCTAGGTTTGTGTAACATGGTTTATGTAACATGGTTTGTGCCCCTTTATAACGCCTACTCGCGTCAACGCAAGAAAAACATCCCAGTTTTCAAATAGTTTAGCGGCTACGCTAGGTTTGTGTAACATGGTTTATGTAACATGGTTTGTGCCCCTTTATAACGCCTACTCGCGTCAACGCAAGAAAAACATTCCAGTTTTCAAGTAGTTTAGCGGCTACGCCAGGTTTGTGTAACATGGTTAGTGACCATTATTAATTCTGTTTTTCATAATTACGCGCCTTATTATATATCACACGAAGTTGGCTACAATCGTATCAACCTTCGTTTATAGCAAGTCTGAGATACCAACATAATAGTAACAAAATGGCGTAGTATAAGTTCACGAAGTGTCATTTTATTCATTCTTTAAACGGCTGTATCTCCCTCAATTTTGCCAAGCGTACCTTAATTTCTTTTTTATTCAACTTTTCCACACTTTTCTCATCTAGAAAGTGCATTTTTATTAAAATCCCCCACATTGGCGGGATCTGCATTTCACCCATGTTTTTTTTTTTTAAATGTGGTGTACTGTGTTCTGTACATTCAGTGTCATTGCACTTCAAAAAAATATTTGACAGTTAAATTGGTGTTGCCAGTCTACAAATTTAGTAGTTCCAGTTTTTATATTTTCTACTCTTTTTTGACAGACTATATATTATGGTTCTTTCACGTGCCTACCGACCGTCTGTTTGTTCCACGAAAGAAAGTTTGCGAGACGCAAAACATTCACGCGTAAAAACTTAACATTTCAAAGGTTTTGTTTCATGACACGCCAAAAAGTAACACAGAATCGAGTATATTAAAAAGTGATGCATTACAATTGAAAATAATTTTCATCGGTAGGCACTTGACGAAATTATTTCATCAAAGTCTATGGTGATAATATTTTGGTTTTTTGTTTTGGCACCACTGATTAGAAATGTATTTCTATGGACTTGTTTGGATTTGCCAAAAAAATAGGACGTTGTGATGCGTTTTTATCGATTAAATTGTTAATTTTAGGATTTATCATCATTATACAGTGGGGAAATCAATGGTAAATATAACTCGCGTGATATATTTGCATAACCCATGATCGAAATGGTGTTGTTATACGTGATATGACAATACTGCGATTTGGTTAAATAAATTACGAACACGTGGGTAGTTTGAATATGAATGTGTTATTAAATTATTTCAAATACGCGATATTAAACTAATCTAACCAAAAATAAATTAATCTAACCTAACCTAATCCCCGTCGAATGATAATATTATTGTCTTTCATTGTTTGTAAAGCGGGGCAAAGAATTCCTTTTGTGTACCATTTATTTCAGATTTAACCTAAACAAACCTAACCTAAACAAACCTAACCTAAACAAACCTAACCCAACCTAACCTAACTCCCCCGTCGAGTGATAATATTAATGTGTTAACCTGAGCACTGTTTGTGTGGAGCGAAGACACCGTTTTGTGTACCATTTTTTTTTAATTAAGACCTGATTCCCCCCCCCCCCCCCCCCCCCCCTTCCCCGCCCCCACCCCCACCCCCACCCCACCCTCATCTTAACCCACATTTATTAATAATATTATTTATTGTCCTCGCAGGTTTGTTTGTCAACGGAGCCCGTTGTTTGTGGGGTGCGAGAAATCTAGACGTGCGGTGTACTCTCGTGACTGCGAGCGCCGCTGTCCTGGGGAACTTTGACGTTGAACTTCCCGGTGCGGAGCGAGGACACCGTTTTGTGTACCATTTTTTTTTAATTAAGACCTGATTCCCCCCCCCCCTTCCCCACCCCCTCCCCACCCTCATCTTAACCCACATTTATTAATAATATTATTTATTGTCCTCGCAGGTTTGTTTGTGTGGTGCGAGGAATCTAGACGTGTGATGTACAGTTTTTCTCTCGTGACTGCGAGCGCCGCTGTCCTGGGGAACTTTGACGTTGAACTTCCCGGTGCCGGAGACCCGTTATATCTCTCTGAAAGTCCCCCGTAAGTATTATGTCAATTAAACAACTCTTTTCTAAAACAATAAAACTTCACAAACATAAATACAACAACAGCAGACAAGAAATAACAACTAACACGCATATCACTAACCTAAACTAACCTTACCTAAACTAACCTTACCTAACCTAAACTAACCTAACCTAACCTAAACTAACCTAAACTAAACTAACCTAACCTAACCTAACCCAACCTAACCTAACCCAACCAAACCTAACCCAACCTAACCTAACCTAACCTAACCTAAACAAACCTAACCCAACCTAACCTAACTCCCCCGTCGAGTGATATAATTAATGTGTTAACCCGAGCGCTCTCTGTGTAGAGCGAACACTCCCTTTTGTGTGACATTTTTTTTTTTAAATTTAGACCTGATTCCCCCCCCCCCCCCCCCCCGCGCCGCTGTCCCGGGGAACTTTGATGTTGAATTTCCCGGAGCCGGAGACCCGCTATATCTCTCTGAAAGTCCCCCCCGTAAGTATTATGTCTATTAAACATCTTTATTCTAAAACAATAATCTTTCCGTAGATTGATAATACATAGATATAGATTTTTTTTTTTTTTACATGAGCTCCACACAGGAGGCCCTGAGGAAAATAATTTCCCTCAGGGCCTATGTCATCTTTGAGTATGCTGTGTGGAGGGTTTTTTTTTAAGGAAAGGAAGGAGAGGAGAGTTCTGGGAAGGAAAAGGGTTTAAGGGGTGGGTAGGAATCTGGGGTTCAGTACGTCCTGGTCATCCGCCTCCAAGACCTAGACAAACCTCACCCCATGAACCCGGGCACCCCTGCTAAATCACCAAACGTAGCGAACCACTTGGGGTGACCTATGGTGGAGGTGTTGGTTATCCAATAAAGGTTCCCGGGGCGGCGGTACCCATTCCCGCCTCCCAAATTGATTGTATTATTAATGTGTTAACCTGAGCACTGTTTGTGTGGAGCGAAGACACCGTTTTGTGTACCATTTTTTTTTAATTAAGACCTGATTCCCCCCCCCCCCCCCCCCCCTTCCCCACCCCCACCCCCACCCCACCCTCATCTTAACCCACATTTATTAATAATATTATTTATTGTCCTCGCAGGTTTGTTTGTCAACGGAGCCCGTTGTTTGCGGGGTGCGAGAAATCTAGACGTGCGGTGTACTCTCGTGACTGCGAGCGCCGCTGTCCTGGGGAACTTTGACGTTGAACTTCCCGGTGCGGAGCGAGGACACCGTTTTGTGTACCACTTTTTTTTAATTAAGACCTGATTCCCCCCCCCCCTTCCCCACCCCCTCCCCACCCTCATCTTAACCCACATTTATTAATAATATTATTTATTGTCCTCGCAGGTTTGTTTGTGTGGTGCGAGGAATCTAGACGTGTGATGTACAGTTTTTCTCTCGTGACTGCGAGCGCCGCTGTCCTGGGGAACTTTGACGTTGAACTTCCCGGTGCCGGAGACCCGTTATATCTCTCTGAAAGTCCCCCGTAAGTATTATGTCAATTAAACAACTCTTTTCTAAAACAATAAAACTTCACAAACATAAATACAACAACAGCAGACAAGAAATAACAACTAACACGCATATCACTAACCTAACCTAACCCAACATAACCTAACCCAACCTAACCTAACTCCCCCGTCGAGTGATAATATTAATGTGTTAACCCGAGCGCTCTGTGTAGAGCGAACACTCCCTTTTGTGACATTTTTTTTTAAAATTTAGACCTGATTCCCCCCCCCCCCCCCCCCCTTCCCCACCCCCTCCCCACCCTCATCTTAACCCACATTTATTAATAATATTATTTATTGTCCTCGCAGGTTTGTTTGTCAACGGAGCCCGTTGTTTGTGGGGTGCGAGAAATCTAGACGTGCGGTGTACTCTCGTGACTGCGAGCGCCGCTGTCCCGGGGAACTTTGACGTTGACCTTCCCGGAGCCGTAGACTCGCTATATCTCTCTGAAAGTCCCCCCCGTAAGTATTATGTCAATTAAACAACTCTATTATAAAACAATAATCTTTCACAAACATAAATAAAACCACAGCAGACAAGAATTATTTCAACTAACATGCATATCACTAACACTAGGTCTTATAGAAAACTATTCACAATACATATATTGTGTTGCCTGTAGTATACCCTAATCACACTTTTTCTTATTGGATTAACATTACTCGAAGCCTTGCGCGCCTCAATCTGCTTCTCATCGAGGGACGATTCACTTTTAGGAAGATAAATTCTAATCATATCTTTGCAGTGTTGTCATCGCCCATCATAAAATTTCCGTCGCCTTTCCTAAACGCGTTCACTAAAGAAAATGAATACATACCAAGATTTAACAATAGCATCTCTGATAACATTCCATTTTCCAATTACGTATCTAAATTTCTCTAATAAAGAACAAAGAGTGTGTGTGACCTGCTAGGTATTATTATTATGCTTTACCCATTTCACGCTGATCGAGATTCATTTGTGGGCGGAGAATAATTATAATAAAATTAATATTATGATAATCACACAACCTGTCCACAGCACACTGCTCATTGCTTACGTAATAATATAACGTTATGTACTATTGTAGCGTTGTTCATAAACTGTAACTAAAATGTACGTATGAAAACTACACGTTCTACGTGCACATCGTTTTGCTATTAAATTGTATATATAATATACTGTTGTTTGTAATTTATACATAATACACGCACCGTAACGTAAAATTTTTATTTTTTTTTCCCCAGCGTCTACTCCTCCGGAACTTCGACGGGGGTCAAAAGGATCAACTTATCATTGCATCACGCGCGAGTATTTTTTAAAATAAATACATATTTAAGAACATATTCATTAATTTGATGAAAAAAGAATAATATTATAATAATATAGTTTGGTCTCAAACCATTTGTTATATTTTGGTAAGAAATTAATGTCTCTTTTCGGCTTTAGAGGTCAGCACCGCATCCATCCATCCATAGTTTGTGTTATAATACTTTTACAGTAGTTATTACATAAATTCCCTCTACGCAGTAAGAGGTTGTTTATAAATATCAATTGTTAATTTCCTTCTCTTATCTCTCATTGTGCTGTGTATTAATAATGAATAAAAAAATGTTTGTTTTTATTGTTAGCAGCACATAATTCAAATTCTGCCGCCCCGGAGTTTAGTTCGCCTATTCGCCGCCAGAGACCAGACGTCAAACAGGGATCTATCTACCTAAGCTTCGCGTGTGGTTCGCGTCTGAGACAAACTTACTGGACTTGGATCTTCAGAGTTTTTTTTTTTTTTTTAACAGTCAGTTCAACTTGCAAAATGGAATTATAAAAATAATATTATTTTATTGGATTTTGTTTTTCTTTTTCACTCCTTTAGGTTATTTTTTTTTTGTTGTTGTTTAATGTTTAAATTTATTTAACGAGATAATTAATTGTGGAATTATCATGTGTGCGGTATGGAATTTCTCCGCTTTTGCAATTACACAGCTTTAACTTACCGATTGTTATTTAAAGTAATGAAATATATATTTGATTAGATAATATAATATTTTTAAATAAAATAGATACTTATATTTATTATAATATTGACATTTCGACTTTTGCATTATGATGTAATAGTAATGAAAATATTGGCGGCCCTAATAAGGGCCTTTTGTTTTGTATGACTTGGGACGACGAGACGACGGACGATGTGTGTGTTGATGATGATGATTTGTTGTCGTGTTGTTCGGTGTCGGGTGTCGTGGGGGTCTGTGGGGCTCCTCACTTGGAGCTGGTGTACTTGGTGACAGCCTTGGTGCCCTCGGACACGGCGTGCTTGGCCAGCTCTCCGGGAAGGAGCAGCCTGACGGCGGTCTGGATCTCCCTGCTGGTGATGGTGGACCTCTTGTTGTAGTGGGCCAGGCGGGAGGCCTCGGCGGCGATGCGCTCGAAGATGTCGTTCACGAAGCTGTTCATGATGCTCATCGCCTTGGAGGAGATACCGGTGTCGGGGTGCACCTGCTTCAGCACTTTGTAGATGTAGATTGCGTAGCTCTCCTTCCTCCTGCGTTTGTTCTTCTTCTTGTCTCCCTTGGAGATGTTCTTCTGGGCCTTGCCCGACTTCTTGGCTGCTTTTCCACTGGTCTTGGGCGGCATCTTGCTTGCTGTCGGAGACTTTTTTGGTAGGACGGCGCTAAAATTCCTCTTTACCTACTTTTAAAACGTGGCGGCGTTTAAAGAGGCCCTCTTTCACCTGGGAGTGAAAGAGGGTGTTACACTACCTACCTGTAGCGGAGTAGCGCCGCCCGTCTACAGCGGAGGGGCCGAGGGGGACCGTTGTTCGCCTGCCCGCCGAGAACGTAAATAAGCGCCCGGTTGAGGGCAATTCAAAAAAATATTCCCAGACTCGCATTACCGAGTCTGCCATTCCGCTATCGAAGCAGTTCGCAAGCACCCGACCCCCGCATCATGTCAGGCCGTGGCAAAGGAGGCAAAGTGAAGGGAAAGGCAAAGTCCCGCTCTAACCGCGCCGGACTCCAGTTCCCCGTCGGACGTATCCACCGTCTGCTGAGGAAGGGCAATTACGCCGAGAGGGTGGGAGCCGGTGCCCCCGTCTACCTGGCCGCCGTCATGGAATACCTAGCAGCTGAGGTGCTGGAGCTGGCCGGAAACGCGGCTAGGGACAATAAAAAGACCAGGATCATCCCCCGCCATCTGCAGCTGGCCATCCGAAACGACGAGGAGCTCAACAAGCTGCTCTCCGGCGTGACCATTGCTCAAGGAGGCGTTCTTCCCAATATTCAGGCCGTACTCCTGCCCAAGAAAACCGAAAAGAAGGCATAAATAATTTTGACAGCGACAGACACACACAACAGCGTGATCATCATCGTCCCGACACACCATCCACATGACGTGATTCATTATTTAAAAAAAGGCCCTTCTCAGGGCCGCCAATTTTTCATTAATTTTAAAATGCAAAAGTCGTTATGTTATGTAGGTATTATTATTATTACACACAGAAAAAAAAAAAAAATTCATCATGGTCCAATATTCTATTCATGCATTATTGGCGAAAAGTGAACTGATAACGATAGACGCAGAGGGCGAACACCTACCCACCCACTTTATTTGACTTTAGACAGGTTTGATGTGTAATAATGGCAAATTATAGTAAAATAACTTGATTTACAAGCTCTAGCTCCTTCATAATGATGGGAAAGATGATTTTATTGCGTCTAGTCGTATTATTACATTATATTTTCGAGTGTTTTATGACTATTATTCATGCATTCGGACATTTATTTAGAACACCGCTTTGATTTTTACGATAGTTTGACAGTTGACAATGACCACAGACAATGACAGATCTAGATGGACAATCATCGATAGTAGTGATTAGACAACGTAAATAATGATGGATGTGGACGAGTTGAATGACCACAGACAATGACAGATCTAGATGGACAATCGATAGTGAGATTAAAAAAGAACATAGATAATGGTGGATATGGGGTGTGTTTGCATAAGCTAAGCCATTTTCGAAAGAGTAATTTGCAATGGAACATTTTGCGGTGACGTTTCGAGTCTTTGTGTGACGTTTCGCGTCGAAATTGGAATGGTCAGTTGACCCGACTACTACTTGGGTGGTGGTGATAATCATAGTGTTGGTTGGTCACTTTTTGGTATTTACGAATATTCATTCAAGATGTTTTACGATACTCACTACCCTTTTATGACCTGACCATATAATAATAGCGTATTCCAGAATGCAACCAGTAGAGGATTACGAAAGAATAATATTATCCGGCTCGAAGGACCGACCATGCAAAGAAATAAACGACTTTAAAAATAAAATTAAAAAAACGATGGATATGGGTGATTGCTCGAGTCATTTTCGAAAGAGTAATTTGCAATAGAACCTTTTGCGGCCCTGATAAGGGCCATTTTGTTTGACGTTTCGCGTCGATTGGATCGAAATTGGAATGGTGAGATGTTGTTGATTCGTTTGTTTCGATCTTAGAGCCGACTATTACTGGTGGCGGTGATAGTGACTGACTGATTGCTGGTTGATAGTGACGGGCTTAAGCACGCTCGCCGCGGATGCGTCTCGCTAGCTGGATGTCCTTGGGCATGATGGTGACGCGCTTGGCGTGGATCGCGCACAGGTTGGTGTCCTCGAAGAGGCCGACAAGATAGGCCTCGCTAGCTTCCTGCAGGGCCATTACAGCAGAACTCTGGAAGCGCAGGTCGGTCTTGAAGTCCTGGGCGATCTCGCGCACCAGCCGCTGGAAGGGCAGCTTGCGGATCAGCAGCTCGGTGCTTTTCTGGTAGCGACGGATCTCGCGAAGGGCGACCGTCCCGGGCCTGTAGCGATGGGGCTTCTTAACTCCCCCGGTTGCGGGCGCACTTTTTCTCGCCGCTTTCGTGGCCAATTGCTTCCGGGGTGCCTTGCCTCCGGTCGATTTGCGGGCGGTCTGCTTTGTACGTGCCATGGCTGGGGGGTATGGTTATGTTCCAAAAAATTGCAGCAATTACACAATGAGCTCACCATATTTTTTTTTTTTTTTTTTGATTCTACGGATTCTTTCGTAATCCTCTAACTAGCTAGGGCTTTGCAATGCCCTTTCATGTTCTAACTAACTAGTTTTACGGCTCATTTGGCCTTATAACTATTACCTTCTGAAGGTGATTATTTACTTGGACTGAATTTACTTTTAGTCCAAGTAAATAATCACCTTCAGAAGGTAATAGTTATAAGGCCAAATGAGCCGTAAAACTAGTTAGTTAGAACATGAAAGGGCATTGCAAAGCCCTAGCTAGTTAGAGGATTACGAAAGAATCCGTAGAATCAAAAAAAAAAAAAAAAAAAAAAAAAAAAAAAAAAAAAAAAAAAAAAAAAAAAAAAAAAAAAAAAAAAAAAAAAAAAAAAATATGGTGAGCTCATTGTGTAATTGCTGCAATTTTTTGGAACATAACCATACCCCCCAGCCATGGCACGTACAAAGCAGACCGCCCGCAATGACTTTGACTTTGATAGAATGGCAAATAGAGTAATTAGCTTGGTTTACAAGCTCTAGCTCCTTTATAATGATGGAAAAATGATTATAGGGGTAACTTAATTTTTTTTTTTTTTTTTTACGGAATATAGTTAGTTGTTAGTATGAGCGGAAGATGGCTGCTATTTTTTCAATCCTTCCGAAGGATTTGTTTGGGCAATTTATATTTTGTTCGGACACTTTCGTCATACCGGGCGAGATTATTTATAGAGTTGTTCTTATGGTAGGGAATGCCGGCGTAAAAGCGTTCGGCTAGTTTTACAATGAAATCTTTTAGCACAGGAATTTCTGAATCTTTGTGGATTTGGGATAACCTCATCCAGTGGGGCGCCCCAAGGGCGAGCCTGATGGCCTTGTTTTGCAGGATTTGCAGTTTTTTTATATGGGAGTTTGCTGCATTTCCCCAAATTGGGGCTGCGTAAGTGAAGATGGGTCTGATGATTGCTTTATAAATTAATAATTTATTTTTCATGGCAAGTTTGCTATTTTTGCATATCATGGGGTATAGGGAGTGTAGGGCCCTGGTAGCTGCTTTGAGTTTATCTTTTATGTGGTGGCGCCAAGTGAGTCTGGAATCTAACGTTAATCCTAGGTATTTCATGGTTTTGCACCACGGCACATTTTCTCCGAACAGGTGAAAGTTCGGCGGACGTCTAGGTCTTTTTCTACTGAACATGGTGGCCACACTTTTGGTGGGATTGACTGAGATTCTGAATTTTTTATAATGTTCTTCAAGAACTGAGAGGTGTATTTGAACTCGGCGCGCGCCATGAAGCGCACTTGCCGAGCTAGAGAAAATGAGGGTATCGTCGGCAAATTGCGCCATTATGGTATCCTTATTTCTGGGGACTGGTACCTTGTTCGAGCTTACGGTGTATAGGGGAGGGCCGGCTTTGGAGCCCTGAGGTACTCCAGCTTTGATTGGCCTTGCTGTGGAACGATGGCCGTCAATTTTAATTGTGAATGTGCGATCAGTTAGGTAACTGTGCGTGTATTGAATCATGGAAGCATCGAATTCTTGTTCGTCCATATTGTACAATAAACCTTCGTGCCAGACTCTGTCGAAGGCCTTACTGATGTCGATTGAGATAGCTGCGGTGTGTAGGCGTTTGTTAAAGCCGTGTGAGATGTGTTCTACTACACGGAGAAGTTGGTGTTGGGTCGAGTGGTTTGCACGGAAGCCGTGTTGAAAGTCGGGGATTAAGTTTTTTTCCGCGAGATGGGCGTTTATTCTGGTGACCATTATTTTTTCAAGTACCTTGCCTATCGAGGGGAGTAAGCTGATTGGGCGGTGGTTTTCTGGTTGAAGTAAATCTTTCCCCGGTTTAGGGATTAAGATGACGTCTGCTTTTTTGAATGCTTTTGGGAATTTGCGTAGTCGGAATGAGGCATTAGTTATGGCGGTAATGGCGCAAGCGCCCTTAAGGGGTAGGCACTTAAGGATTTTGTTTGTTATGGCATCCGGGCCAGGGGCCTTTTTCGATTTAAGTGATTTTATTATATTTGTGACTTCTAGGGGGGTAGTGAATTTAATTGGTGGGCCCGTGTGTGGGAGATTTATAATTTCGGCAACCTTGTTATTCACTGTGTTGACAAATGAGGGGTCGTCGTAAGTTGTGCAAGGTGTAAACTGTTTCTCTAAACTGTCGGCGAACGTTTCTGCTTTTTCTGCAGTTGAATAGACTAAACCGTTGGGTCCATTAAGTGGAGAAATTTTTGTTTTAGGTTTTCGGAGGCTTTTGGTGAGTTTCCAATAGCCTGCTTGGTCGTCTTCTAGTGACAAGATGAAGTCGTGCCAACGTTGGTCTCGGTATTTTTTTAACTCATTTTTGACTTCGTGAGTAAGTCTGTTTAGTCTAACTTTGTCCAGAGGATGGCAGGTTCTTTGCCAGTCCTTTTTTGCACGGTTTTTCTGTCTGATTAGTTCTTTAATGTCATTCGGTAGGTCTGGTCTTGGTTTATCTATTGGGACTTCTATGCTTGATTGTCGGACAGCTGATTTGATGTCGTTAGTGAGGTCATCAACCGCTTTGTTGAGGCTATCCTCGTCTGGTATGGAGGTGGGGACCGTGAGGGAGTTTAGGTTGTGGGATAGTTTGTTCCAGAGTATTTTTTTACGTGAAGTGGTGTCGTTGGGGATGGGTGGAATGTCGTCGTCGGTGAGTGATAAGAGTATCGGAACGTGGTCAGAGGAGAGTTTATGTACCGGCTGCAGTAAGTGCCAAAGGGGTAAATTTTTAGTTATTATTATGTCAATGACGTCTGGGCGATTTCCTGTATGCGGATACAGGGTGGGCGTGTCAGGTGCGTCTACGCTGATGTTTCTGGTTGCTGCATATTCAGCTAAGATTTTTCCCTTTGTGTTGTCGATCTTACTAAACCATGAGCCATGTTTGGAGTTCAGATCGCCAGCCACTATTGTGGGGACATTTGTTTTGAATAAGTTGTCTAGATCTATGTGTGAAAATGTTCTTTTTGGTGGGCTATACACCGAAACTAATTTGATGGGGCCGTGGTTTTTCGTATTTATTACTATCGCGGTTGCTTCTATTGTTTCCGTACAAGGGCAGGGGATTAAACAATGATCTAAGTTGTATTTAACAAAAATTGCCGTCCCACCGCCTCGGGTGTGGGTACGATCATTTCTGTAAATTATATAGTTGGGTAAACTTATTGTATGACTTGGTTTGAGCCAGGTTTCATTAATTAGTAGAACGTCTAAGTTATAATCCAAGAGGAATTGATGGATTTCTCCCAGTCCGTCCTTGATGCCTCCGTTTGCGTTCCAGTACGCTGCTTGGATATTTTGGGGTTGTCTAGTTGTTCTCGACATTTAAATGCTGTTAATGGGTCTGAGTGGAGGTAGACATGGTTTATATTAACTATATTTACTGTGTGAATGATGAGAGAAGTGCTCGGGAGTTTGATAACAACAGATGTGACTGCTGCATAAAATTTTGTAGCTGATCGGTCATTCTGGTGAGGGCATCTACTGCGTCTCGCGGGACGCGGGGGTCGGAGTTTGCCGGGGGAGCTTGGGGTTGGGGTTGGGGGGGGGTGACTTGTAAGGCCATTAGGGGGGGAGGGCGGGGCTGGTTCGAGGAGGTATGGGTCGTGGTTGGTCGGTCTTGAGGGTTGGCTCTGTGGTAGTGAGGGAGGGGCCATGAAGGCCTTTCTGTATGGTCACGACTTTCCATGGCCGGGTTACGCCATTGGTATTGGTTGCGGTTACCGTTATTGTTTTGACGTGGGGAGTGACGTGGAATGGGTCGGGCGGGGCAACCTTTATAATTTGCCGTGTGAGGTCCTTGACAGAGGACACACTTTGCCGGCGTATTTGGAGATTTTTCGCATTCATGTGTTGCGTGATCGCCGGCACATTTTACGCATCGGGGGCGAGCATTACAGCATGATTGGCTGTGACCGTGGTTTTGGCATCGGAAGCATTGTCCGATGCTCAGCCTGCTACGCAGGGTTTCCACGGTCACCCTGAGGTTTAAAATCGTGTGAAGTTCTGTGTATATGGTCTTCGCACGGTCGTTTTTGGTTAAATTGACCAATATGAGGGGGAGGGCTCTTCGCTGGGGGCCTGATTTCATCCTGTGAACAGAGATGATCGGGAAATTGGGAGCCAAGATATCTGCGATTTCTTGGCAGGTAATATCCTCCGGAATACCGCGGATTACCGCTTTCAGCGGTTTGTCCTCGGGAAGGCGGAATGAGTGGAACTCTAGGTTCCTTGTGGTGAGGAGTCTGGTGATACGGTGGTGGTCGCGGGGAGTTTTTGGGTAAACATTGATGTACCGCGTCATATTTTTCGCGTGGAAATCTATGCCTTGATCGATGAGGGCGGCTTGAAGAGAGCTCCATCCTGTCTTGTTGTGCAGCATTATTGGGGGCACTCGGGAGTGAGACACTACGATCTGAGGGGTCGGGCCTGGGAGAGGGCTCTGGGAGGGGGGGGGTGGAGTTGAAGTAGTTGGGGGAATAGGTTGGGAGGGGAGGAGTTGGGGTGTAAGAGGAGATAGTGGGGAGAGTGGAGGAGGGGTGAGGTGGGTGGATGAAAGTGGGGTGGTTACAGTTGGGGCTTGGGCCGTTCTTTTGTAGGGAGGAGATACTGACGAAGTTGAGGGTCCGGTAAAAGGAACACTGTTTAATGGCGTGTGCATTTGGTACTCCCGTTGAACCGTGAGTGGAGGAGTGATGGTCGTACGGCGACCGCGCTTCCTAGTGCTTCGGGGTTCTTCCCAAGGCATTTCGTCAGCGCTCGAGTCGGTGCCGACCTCGGACAGCTCGTACTCGGGTTGGGGCGGGGAGGGGGAGGAACTTTTTGTCGCGAGGGGGCTGGCTAGGAGGGCGGGGCTAGTTTGTCGGGGTAGGTCGGAGGCGGAGCTAAAGAGGAGAGCGTTGGAGAGAATGTCTCGGGGCGGGGATGTGGCTACTAGGGCGTAGGGGGTGTGGCTAGGCGGGCGCGGGGGGGAAAATTGGGAGATCATCTCACCAATGTTATCGGGGGAGAGGGGTTTGGTGAGGGGAGGGAAGGATTCGAGTTGGCGGGCCAACTCAAACAATGCCTTACCCCCTTTGAGCAATTCTTCTTCAGTGATATCCGTAAGGTCGCGAGAGTTCCGAATTCGGATGGCTCTCATTAGGAAATTTCCAACGACTTCATTGGTAGACATAATGGGTTTTGAATGTAATTAATTAGGGGAAATGAAAGTGATTGAGATTGAAGAGAAGAAAAGAAAAGATAAGTAGGTATTTATCAAGAATTTACGACTCTAATTTGCCAGACTATCTAGGACAAAGACAAAGTGTGACTCACAGCTGTGGTGATGATGGGGTGGGGCTTCTGGAGTCTTCTGGATTCTGGAGTCGTGACAGCTCTGGTTCGGTGTATCGTCTTGGGTGGGCTGAGGTCGGATGGCTCTACTCTTCTTTCAAGCTGACTTTCCCCGGGAACCAGACCAAAACGTATTACTAACACAGAAGTTCAAAGACACTGTCACTGAGTCTTGAATTTATTCAGCACTATCACAAGAGTTAAGATGCACTGATTTGACTGCGAAACGTTTAAACACACATTGACGGATTAATTTAACGTGTAAAAATCCCTTTTACTAAGGGCAAAAACCACGGTGGTAACTGATTGTTTCTAGTTACAGGTTATGCGTGTAAAAAGCCCTGTTTATAGGCAAAAACCACGATAACTTAATAAATTTACTGGTGAACTGCTCTTATGATTTGAAAATGATAATTAACAAAGTGTTTTGAAAATGTTATAAGCACCGACACAATAGACAAAAGTTGACACTGGGATCGAAACTTTGGGTCGTTGCTAGGCAACAAAGGAGAGATCGGGGGAGCAGGTAGAAGAATTCTCGGAGTTTACTGTACGCTGGGCAACTCGAAAGAGAGATCTACTGACTGTTGGTTTGGGTGGAAATTCTGAGAAATAGGGTCGGTAGGTAGGTTCACGAAACAACACTGCTCGGAGATTCACTGATTTGGGACTTTGCGACGTCTACTCGAGGGGGCTGTCGGAACGGAACTGCCCGCAATGAGCTCACCATACGGGTAAACGGCCGTATTTATAGAGAACGGGCCGCAATAGTAAGGCGACATGCCATTGGTCGCTTTGGGAGTGAATCGAGCAAGGTTGCCAATGCGCACGTTCTAAAATATCCACAATAGATGTTAAAATTCCAAAAAAAAAAAAAAAAAAATTGCTGAAAACTAAATGATAATTCTCACAAGTCAACTCCATAAATTTATTTTATTTTATTTTCCTTTTTTTTTTTTTTTTTTTTTTTTCTCCTCTCTTTTTGCTTATTTCCCTCCCTTTTTTTTTTTGTTCTTCTTAAAATTCCAATTAAAATTCATCGCTTTCGCTTGCCCAGCCGCATCGACAAAATACCCAATCGGTTTAAATTCTTAGAAATTCGCTATTTCTGCTATTTCACTTGTAGCATCGCCGCCTAGTTTGAACAACTAAGACCAATGTTTCAAACAATAAATTAGTTGGCATCCCTGGAGTCACGCGATCGGCGCGTGGGGCGCCATAGTCGGTGTTGCCAGAGTGAATATATACGAGCAAAAATCCCCGTCCGTCAAAATTCAGTCGTTATTCGTCCGCTCTACTGAGCGGTTGTCCTCGCGCAGAAAATAAACTAACCTCAAAGACACCATGACCGGTCGCGGAAAGGGAGGAAAAGGACTCGGAAAGGGTGGAGCTAAGCGTCACAGGAAGGTGCTCCGTGATAACATCCAGGGCATCACGAAGCCGGCCATCCGCCGTCTCGCTCGCAGGGGAGGTGTCAAGCGTATCTCCGGCCTGATCTACGAGGAGACTCGCGGCGTGCTGAAGGTGTTCCTGGAGAACGTGATCAGGGATGCTGTCACCTACACCGAGCACGCCAAGAGGAAGACCGTCACCGCAATGGACGTCGTGTACGCACTGAAGCGCCAGGGTCGCACCCTGTACGGATTCGGCGGATAAGCTGCATCACGACCATCATCTCTACAACAACGACCACCACACCTGTTGATTGTTGTTTATTATACCAGACTACACACTACTTGGCAGTGTCTCCGTATAACTAACTATGATAACATAACACAAACGGCCCTTCTCAGGGCCACCATTATGTTCAAGCCGTTGCATGCATCTTATACAATATTCTCGGACCGCCCGCAAAGTTGTATTAAATAATTGACTAGTCTGTAAATAGCCAGGTAACATTTTTAATACCCGCACGGGGTAAAAAAATTATATGCGTTCCCATACTCCACAACTACCCAAGATGGATGGAGAAGATCGAGTAACCTGGCGATGATGCAAAAGTGAGGGAGGAACGGTCCCCTTGCTTTGCATCTGGATTCGACGCAGCCACGTTATAGGTTTTTAGCTAGGATATAGATGTAGTATGGGCCACAGGTATGATTAATCCTTTTAATATATAAATCTTGTTATACATCCACTCTTTTATTTTTTTTTATATTTCCAAGCTTCACAACATTGAATAAAATAACAGTGCCCACGCTCTGATGGGAGTATTTCATGCCTACCGACACAGTCCAGCATATCTCGTACCCACGAGATTTGGCGTCCAAGATCCCATGGGATTAAAGCTGATAACTGTGTACCTTTATGTATAACCCTGTAACTATAACATTTAATACACCCACTTAATAAGAGGTGTAAATGTCGTGATAACGTGACCACAAAGTAGGTACAAATCACAACACAACCATCCAGTGTCATTACCCTGTAGCGTATTTAAAAAGGAGTGTGTTGCTCTAGATTCCAAGATGCATGAGTAATAATAAAGGTAAATATTAACCAGAGCATGAGACATAATAAAACTCTCAATTATAAAACAAGATTTATTAATTTACAATCACATCGTGGGTGTTATCTAGTATTGTATAAATTAGTTAATTTGATGAGAGATTAGATCTACAGGTCGTGCCTTATCTCGAAGAGAGAAGGTATGAGATATATAAGTTAAAGTCACATATTTCTATAAAATGTATAAAAAACAGTTAAATGAATTTGCGGGCGCCATCCTAATATTTAGGTAGATTAGGAAAACTACTGAAGCTAAGATGGATAGATAAACCATGGTAATAATTATTAGATTAAGGTTAAACTACATTACGAAAGATCGCCGTGTGATTCCATTGTTCCCCGTGTGAGCTCCGTGACCGGCTACCCAAACCGCTCGTCAGGTGTTGATAAGTCCGCTCCTGCTCGCTTCCAGAAAGTAACTCAACTACCTCCGATGAACGTTCTCTCCAGACCCCCGTCAGCCGGCGAGGTCACGTGGTTATGTAAATAGTGCTTGCCAGTTAAAGTAGTGATGTGACGAAAGCGTAGACACTGCTACAACCCATTCAACATCATTACCCTAATTTACATCATGAAACCCACTAAATAACCCGAATCAGTCTGTACTACAACAAAGTACCCAACATTAAACCA
Source organism: Limnephilus rhombicus (assembly GCA_929108145.2). NCBI lineage: Eukaryota > Metazoa > Arthropoda > Insecta > Trichoptera > Limnephilidae > Limnephilus > Limnephilus rhombicus. The sequence continues at coordinate 154,014 of OV815296.1, read as the reverse complement.
TTTATAACAACACTCTGAAATCAGCAGTTACATTCCACTACAAATTTAACAAAGGTGATTATACTGGCATGAATACGTACCTTGCCCAATATGACTGGGCAGGTATATTATCAAACAACAATATTAACGATGCTGTATTTAAATTCAACGAATGTATAACTCATGCTATAGATTTGTTCGTTTCAAGGGGAACTTATTCCCAGCCTAAATTTCCTATTTGGTTCAGTATGAAACTAAAGCATTTGATTATGGAAAAAAAAAAGAGAAAACACACAAGTTATTCAAATTAACGAACAACTTAGCGCTTTATCAAAAATTTTCTCAGTTTGAATCTAACTTTAGTTACAAATCTTATATTGAACTCACTGAGACAAAATTAAATCTTAACCCTAAACAATTTTGGAAATTTATTAAACAAAAACGTATTGATAACGATCTCCCTTCAAGTTTATTTTTTATGATACTCACGCCACCAACGATTTCGATATTGCCAACCTTTTTGCTGAACATTTCTCCTCTGTCTATACTGATAACATATGCACCATCCCTCCACTTAAATATGCTAATACTATTGACCTTAATAATTGCGAAATCACACAAGTAGATGTTTTCAATTACTTAAAAAATCTTCCCAGCAAAACAAGCACTGGTCCTGATGGTATACCTGAAATATTATTGAAAGAATGTAAATCTGTTGTATCTAAGCCAATTTGTTTATTATATAACTTATCACTATCATCTGCCACTTTTCCTGATTCCTGGAAGGTTTCCTATATACGACCTATTTTTAAATCGGGTAATAAGTCGAACGTAGAAAACTATAGACCTATATCGATGTTATCTCATATTCCTAAAATCTTTGAATCTATAATCACAAAAAAAAATAACACCTATTTTCAAAAATGTGCTGATTGAGGAACAGCATGGCTTTAGATCTGCTAAATCTACCACTACAAACTTACTCTCCTTCACCAACACCGTAGTCAATGGCCTAGAAGATAAATCACAAGTAGATGTTCTATATACCGACTTTTCTAAAGCTTTTGGTCCTTGGTTCGCCCCCATCTTGAATATGCTTGTATTATATGGTCTCCTTTTTATGCTGTCCATATTCGTCATATTGAATCCGTTCAACATCGGTTCCTAAAGGGGATTGCTTGGAGGCTAGGATTAGAGCGTGGCAATTACTCGTATGCTGAAATTGAACAAACTCTAAACCTTTCTCCTTTAGAAGACCGTCGGATAAAATCTGATCTCATTTGTTTCTTCAAAATTATTAACTGTTTAATCGAGTCGCCTACATTACTACAACTCATCACATTTAATATACCTTCTCGTAGACTCAGACATAAAGACCTGCTTTTCCTCAATCTATATAACTTATCAACACAACAACTCAATTATAATATTAGATATCCTTTTTCTCTGATTATTTTTTTCCTTTCTCTTTATCTCCTCCTCTTCAGTCAATTGTATTTCTTATCTATTATTTAGTTTAAAAAAATTTTTTTTTTCTTATTTACTGTTAATTATCTATTTTTTGTTTAATATATATATAAAAAAAAAAAAAATATATATATATATTTTTTTTTTCTTTGCTAAACTGTGGTTAACCTGCACTTATCCGCCTTTTTAACTCGAGCTCTGCTCTTAAAAAGGGTGTAATACGTATTATTATTTAATGTATTTTAATAGAAAAACTTTATTTCTTGTATATAAACATGTGATTGATACCATTATATTATATTAAAAAAAAAAAAAAAAAAAAAAAAAAAAAAAAAAAAAAAAAAAAAAAAAAAAAATATATATATATATATATATGTTATTAGGCCTCCACGTGACTAGTAACAAGAACAGGAAAATAAAATGATAACTTTTTTTTTCCAAACTTACTTTATCGCGAGAATTTCATTTTTGGGCTGCATCCTTTCCATTGTTGTGTTCTCATCATTCTGTCATGGAAAGATGGAAAGTCCATAAATGACTTGATTTATGACGTGCGTCGGAACGACTTAGGTGAAGCGTTTAGGCAAATTTTTACCCCGGGCGTTAATGCCGTATAACGGTGCTATTTAGTGGACTTATGACGATGACAAAGTAAATACACAATATTAATCTATGGGTAATAGATTTTAACTGTTCTCCGTGTGGAAAAATCATATTTTGAAGTTAAGTTTAAAAATAATCCAAGAGGGGCATTGGTTTTTTTTTCTTTTTTCTTCTTATCTTCCAGTAATGTAGCACGTTGCATCTAAATGTTTTTCCATTGTTTTAAATGTCCTTTCCATTGTTGTGTTCTCATCATTCTGTCATGGAAAGTCCCTAAATGACTTGATTTATGACGTGCGTCGGAACGACTTAGGTGAAGCGTTTAGGCAAATTTTTACCCCGGGCGTTAATGCCGTATAACGGTGCTATTTAGTGGACTTATGACGATGACAAAGTAAATACACAATATTAATCTATGGGTAATAGATTTTAACTGTTCTCCGTGTGGAAAAATCACATTTTGAAGTTAAGTTTAAAAATAATCCAAGAGGGGCATTGGTTTTTTTTTTTCTTTTTTCTTTTTTCTTCTTATCTTCCAGTAATGTAGCATGTTGCATCTAAATGTTTCGTGTGAAATGATTGGTAGCCCTGAAAAGGGCTTTTTATCGTCAACATCTTCGCACCGCGTCTCGGGTGCTCTCGAAGTAGTAGCCAGAAATTGCTCTTGATCCCTGGGTGATTGATGAGATAGTATATTATTATTATAACTATACACACGTGTCCAATGCGATCCTACTTTTTGGGAGCGGCCTTCTTCGCTGCGGGCTTCCCTTTGGCAGCCTTTTTAGGCATGGGCGCCTTGGGCTTTTTGGTCGGGGGTTTGGCAGTCTTTTTAGCTTTCGTGAGGCTCTTGGGCTTAGCAGCGGGCTTCTTGGTGGCGGCGGCCTTTTTGGCGGGCGAGCTGGCTGGAGATTTCTTCGCCTTGGCAGGAGCGACGGCGGCCTTCTTCACCTTGGCTGGCGCTGTGGCCACCTTCCTGGGCTTCTTGGCGACGGCAGAGGTTCGTTTCTTGGGTGCGGCGGCTGCCGGCTTCTTGCCGCCACCGGCGGAACCCTTGGCCTTGGCCTCCAGCTTGAAGGAGCCGGACGCTCCCTTGCCCTTGGTCTGGACCAGGGCGCCGGACTCGACGGCTCCCTTCAGGTACTTCTTGATGAAGGGGGCCAGCTTGTCGGCGTCGACCTTGTAGTTGGCGGTGATGTACTTCTTGATCGCCTGCAGGGACGAGCCGCCGCGCTCCTTCAGCTCCTTGATGGCGTTGTTGACCATCTCGGAGGTCTTCGGGTGAGAGGGCTTCGCCTTCGGTTTCTTGGCCGCCGCGGAGGATGCCTTGGCCTTCTTAGCGGGAGTGGCCGGGATGGGAGACGCCGCCGCCGCTGCTAGTGCTGTATCTGCCATTGTAGATTGGTGAATTCTTCGACGCTTGCTTGTTTGCTTGCTTGCTTCCTGACGATGAAGAGAGAGCTGATGATGGAGCCATTTTTTGGAAATTTTTAAAAACGAATGGCGGCTCTACCGTGCCGCCGGCGCAGATCGCTAGCTTGTCGTCTGCGATGATGAAAACGGGTATCATTTATGCTTAGGTCCTCGGAGTAAAATCCGATTTTCTCGGTGAGGATACATTTTCCGGAAGAGAGGGGCGAGGGCGGGCGTCGGGCAGGGATGTGGGCCCGCGGGGGGCGGGGAATCTGCACTCCCCGTGGGCGGCGCCGGGCGCTGGGATGCTCCGGATGTGGAAATGCGCGAGGGCGGCGACTCGGAGCGCCACAAAAGAGGCCGTAGCTCGGGAGACCCTCGAGTCGGCGGATCGGGGAAACGACGAGGATGGGGGCGAGACTCCAGCCGGGGGGCTCCGCTTCTGACCCGACGTCGGGGAGCCCCGCGAGCGCCGCCAGGGCCCCCGAGCCGCCCCGCCGTAGAACGGTGTGCCGACCCACAGCGTGTATCGGGCAAAGCTCGCGGTGCCCGGGCCGGGATGGATATGTGTCAGCCCAACCGACTTAGGCGTGATTATAATGAAATAATTTAAATAAAACATTACGTTAGACGAAATTAATTAATAAAATCAGACGATCCCTACTGATCTGATGCTTCTGGATCTGATTCGTTGCAGGACCAGCAGCCGGAGGCGGCGCGGCATGAACGAATACATGAAACGAAAAATGCTCGAGCCGATGATGATTCAAACATGAATTTCAAAATAAACAATAAAGATAACTAATTTGAGATATTTAATCGAAATATCGGAAGCGTCACCGACCATTTTTGCTAGTTGCACTAGAAGAAATAAAAATAAAGCACGATGTTATCATCTTTATCGAATGCTATGCTATTTTTATTACGAAACAAGGCATAATTTTAAAGAAATCTTTTTTTTTTTTTTTTATACCCTTCCGTAATCTCATAAAAAAAATTAAACACTGAAAATCTGCTGAAATACTAAAGAAATAGGAGAAACACAAAAAAAAAAAAAAAAAACAAACAAACAAACAAACAAAACGATATGACTCCATCCCATCACTAATTTAACTTGTTTTGTTTTTTAATCACTATCGATGATTATCCGTCTAGATTTAACATTGTCTGTGGTCATCCAGCTGTCAACTAACTACCTAGGTATAAACTGGTGTTGTAAAATTTCCGAGCGAATATTAGTCTGTAACGCTAATTATTTCGCCACTGTAAGGTAAATATGATACAATAAATGAACCGATATAGTTAAAGATGTATAATAGGATTTTATTGCGATTACAACCGGACATAAATGGAAATATTAAAATAGAAGGTGAAGACTCTAAAAGAATAATAATATCTCGGGTCGTGTACATCAATCATCGAAGATGCTTGATGTTAGACATTAAGTTACATGTGAGGCAAAACGCAAGTGTGCAGTGCAGCTTTGGTCCAATGTCTTGAAAACAGCGTCTTTCTGATAATGATTTCTTCAAAAAAAAAAAAAACTGATGACCCAAAGTGGCCCACTGTAGAGATGAAAGCTCAGGTACAATATATCTTGAAACAGCGTCCATAAACTTGTGAAATGCAATCTTCTTTTTCTTCAGGTCCCTTGAAGTTCCTATTCTAAACTATACTACGCACTTGCAATTTAAATAAAAGAGAATACCTTCAACGAGATTAAATGTGGTGAAGTAAAATAAGCAAAATAAATGCATTTATATAGCAATTAAGCATGGTGTGTTGTATTATTTAAATCATGTCATACCCCGCCGTTATCAAAACCCACCAAAAAATTATTTACTAACAAGTGCAAGAAATTAACGCTTACTAAATTTTCAATAATACGCTGAAATGAGTATAAAATTCTCAACATATAGCACTTAATTTGTTTACTAAAAGTATTATCAAATCACCAAAAATTCACCTTCCCCGATAATAGTTATTTATTTTATGATAAATCTATTAACCTGTAGATGTCATTAATCAAGGCAAGGATTTTAAATTCCTTCGAAAATTAAAAAGTAATATTACTATCCAACAATAGATGTCATTGGTGTGTCCCAAATGTTAAAATAATTTATAATAATTGAAAAATAGAATTTAAAATAATAATTGATCACTGACAAAGACCCCTAATCAAGAGATGATGCTAATACCTTGGATTAAAACATTAGTATGAATACCAAAGGCATAATAAAATGTATAATGAAGTTATCACATCCCGAGTGAATTAACATACTTCATTATACTGGAAAAGAAAAATTCATCAAAATGTTAATACGATTCACACAACACAAACATATAATACATAACTGCTAAAAAAAACAATTGTATAATTTTATGTTATATATATGTATAGCCAGCTCAGCGCTGTACTGCATAAGAAATATCTTTTATAAGATTTTAATATATTTACACCACATATGTCAATGTGAAATATGATATCTATGCTGAATCGATTTGAACATTCATAACCATTATTGTTAATATAAATATAATAATAATAAAACATTAAACGAATTACAAAATACCTAAGGCTTCTTTGAGATCCTCTAAAAGAGTCCGTGCCTGAGATTCTAACATCCCAAGAAAATCCTGAATTATTGATTGGGAACAAAAGAAAATTACCCACTCACTCCATTATCTTTAATCAATAAAGATTATTATTATGTAATAATGGAATGAACCGTAGACTTCTCGCAAAGTATAAACCTTTACGCAAAGAATTTCTTCATCTCACGTGAAATGAAAGTAAATGGCGCAACGATAACGCCATCCATGAACGAATCAAAACGTGTTTGCGAACTCAGTGACAAGAAATATTTCATAACTTGTATGGAACGCTAAACCCTAAAATCATATATCACCTCACTACATGTCTAACGCTGGCAACGTCAGAAAAAACAAATTCAGTGTAAGTTTTATCACTGAAAAAGAGGCAACGCTCCTAAAATTTGTTTTGTAAAACAAAACTTGCACGATTACATATCACCAGGAACAAACAGAACACGCAGTACACATTTCACAAAACAAAACAGCACCTACAAAAAAAAAAACCCGCAAGCTACCTTCAACGATCAACCCCAACTATCATTTGATAGTTGGGGTTGATCGTTTGGATTGCCATGATGCGAAGATACGATGAGTACGAAATAATTATAATGATAATTAAAATATTAAATAAAATGTTAATGTTAAAGTTGCGAACCGAAGCGCCAATGGTTGATCTCCCAGACAGCTGTAAGCACGTTCCTCCTCTGGCTTGGTTTCTTGACTGAAGTTAGCGGCGAGCCGAGTCTCTGCACCGCCGGTAATTGAACTGGGATTACACCTCTCAAATACGCCAGTACTTATTTACTACGAAACCGGGGTGAAAAGGTCCGTATGATAATCCAACCCGTTACAAGTCGTTAAACTCATAACAGAGAAGCTAGATATTGCAAATCAACCTATTTTCCATTCCATCAAACTTGTCAAAGTATCCTAGTGAAAATGAGACATTATACATGTAGGTCTACCATGACAAAATTCACACGCGGACAGCTAAAAAATGCAAAAATTAGGACAGATAATTTTAAAAATATAACAACACACTCTACGCCTGTATTTTTTTTTTCTATTTTCTTTTCATATATTTCTTTTTTCCTTATCTCTCATTTCTTTTATTTTCTTACATATTTCTATTAATCTCTTTAAATTTTAAAATTTATTTAGTTTTTCTTCTTAGAAGTCATAAAAGATTTTAATAAAATATCACTTTCATAATAATATATTTGATTTATCCAAAGGAAACGGAAACGGAAACGGAAATCAACGTGAGAGTCTAATTATGATGCAAAAAATGAGATCGCCCTAGCGGCACGATATACAAGCACAAAGGGACGCCCGATTCGCAAAATTTCTTTCAGTACGGATATCTCGTTAGTTATGATCCAATACGATAGGCGGTGTATGGCGGCCGTCGGGCGTGACCTGCCTCCGGCGCGGCTCCGTTTCAGGTGTTCGAGGGTCGCCGTTCAGAGCACGGAAAAGAAAGGAAAAGTAAAGAAAAGAAAAGAAAAGAAAAGCGAGTCGGAAGGAAGACGGAAATGAAATGAAAAGCTGTGCGCGAAATGAAGCGGGAGACGAAAGGCGAGAGGTTTGAAGATTCAGGCGCCATTTATTTTGTATGAACGCGTCACGCGGTCTCGTCGTTTGACATTATTAATGAATATAATGATGAATATATTATAATGACGGTGGGTGGTGGGTGGTGGGTGGTGGGCGGGACGACGGGAGAAGGTGGTGGACGGCACGGGGGCATTTGGTTGAAACGGGGCACGGATTAATTGAAATTTACTCACGTCATCGCGTCTTGTCAAAAGTCGGCACGGCAGCGAGAAAGCATTTTCGATGAACGATGATAAATAACAACAAACTTCCAGCGATATTGGGCACAACACACGGACACACACACACACACTATTCTACAGCATCAGATCCGTAGATTTATCACAGCAAATCTGCATATTGATTTGATTTAAAAGTCAATACACTGTCCGAGACAATCGATAACAAAACAAAAGTGACATATGCATAGATAAAAGAAATTCGTAGAGAAAGAGTGTTTAGTTTTTTTTTTTTTTTTTTTTTTTTTTTTTTTTAAATAGGGGATTCACCGTCAGATGATGATTGAAAATAACGATTTATAAAAATGACGACTAACATAAATGCAAAATTATTCGTAATTAGTTAATTTTAAGTATTTTAGATATGATGTCGCTTTTTATTTTTATTACGATTTAATTATAAAATAAAAAGTTATTAATTGAAAAAATATAAAAACCAAAATATATATATAATTATAATTAAAAATATTCCGTATTAACCGAGAAACGGAAAAATATATAAATAGTAATATTTGTATGTAATATTAATTAATCTTGCTTTCCGGTAGGCGGATATTCCTAAGAAATACATTTATAGGTACGGATTCACCTACATCAGATCTGTGGTACCTGTTTTAATTAAAAGTAATTACAGTTTGTCAAATAAGAGTAGAAAATATATGAGGGCGCCACTGTTGATCAAATGGCAATACTAAACACATAACTCATGGAGTTAAAGTAAAGCTGTGTAACCAACATTTTTATAAAAAATTAAAAAGGCATAATAGTGGAAAAAATATTTTTTCATTGCAGTATAGATACTCGCCGATCTCAAAATTAGAATTGCATATAGGTATGTTATTATTATAACTTTGAAATTTTGTGTAAACATAATGAAGAATAACTATAATGTAATAAAATAAAAAGCACAGTTTAGAAATTGCTCATATTTATTTAATACTAGATAAAGTACCTGGGCTTTAGATCATATTGTTAAATTCAAATTTATGTTAAATGAAATTAAAGCATATCGAATAAAATGACATTTCGTGAACTTAAACTACGCCATTTTGTTACTATTATGTTGGTATCTCAGACTTGCTATTAACGAAGGTTAATACGATTGTAGCCGACTTCATGTGATAGATGAGACGCGTAATTATGAAATTTTTCTAGCGGACGTTTTTTCAACGATTTTTTAAACTGTTTATCACCTTCCAAATTAAAGTAACCTAACCTAAGACTACGCTAAACATGGTTTGTGCCCCTTTATAACGCCTACTCGCGTCAACGCAAGAAAAACATCCCAGTTTTCAAATAGTTTAGCGGCTACGCTAGGTTTGTGTAACATGGTTTATGTAACATGGTTTGTGCCCCTTTATAACGCCCACTCGCGTCAACGCAAGAAAAACATCCCAGTTTTCAAATAGTTTAGCGGCTACGCTAGGTTTGTGTAACATGGTTTATGTAACATGGTTTGTGCCCCTTTATAACGCCCACTCGCGTCAACGCAAGAAAAACATCCCAGTTTTCAAATAGTTTAGCGGCTACGCTAGGTTTGTGTAACATGGTTTATGTAACATGGTTTGTGCCCCTTTATAACGCCCACTCGCGTCAACGCAAGAAAAACATCCCAGTTTTCAAATAGTTTAGCGGCTACGCTAGGTTTGTGTAACATGGTTTATGTAACATGGTTTGTGCCCCTTTATAACGCCCACTCGCGTCAACGCAAGAAAAACATCCCAGTTTTCAAATAGTTTAGCGGCTACGCTAGGTTTGTGTAACATGGTTTATGTAACATGGTTTGTGCCCCTTTATAACGCCCACTCGCGTCAACGCAAGAAAAACATCCCAGTTTTCAAATAGTTTAGCGGCTACGCTAGGTTTGTGTAACATGGTTTATGTAACATGGTTTGTGCCCCTTTATAACGCCCACTCGCGTCAACGCAAGAAAAACATCCCAGTTTTCAAATAGTTTAGCGGCTACGCTAGGTTTGTGTAACATGGTTTATGTAACATGGTTTGTGCCCCTTTATAACGCCTACTCGCGTCAACGCAAGAAAAACATCCCAGTTTTCAAATAGTTTAGCGGCTACGCTAGGTTTGTGTAACATGGTTTATGTAACATGGTTTGTGCCCCTTTATAACGCCTACTCGCGTCAACGCAAGAAAAACATTCCAGTTTTCAAGTAGTTTAGCGGCTACGCCAGGTTTGTGTAACATGGTTAGTGACCATTATTAATTCTGTTTTTCATAATTACGCGCCTTATTATATATCACACGAAGTTGGCTACAATCGTATCAACCTTCGTTTATAGCAAGTCTGAGATACCAACATAATAGTAACAAAATGGCGTAGTATAAGTTCACGAAGTGTCATTTTATTCATTCTTTAAACGGCTGTATCTCCCTCAATTTTGCCAAGCGTACCTTAATTTCTTTTTTATTCAACTTTTCCACACTTTTCTCATCTAGAAAGTGCATTTTTATTAAAATCCCCCACATTGGCGGGATCTGCATTTCACCCATGTTTTTTTTTTTTAAATGTGGTGTACTGTGTTCTGTACATTCAGTGTCATTGCACTTCAAAAAAATATTTGACAGTTAAATTGGTGTTGCCAGTCTACAAATTTAGTAGTTCCAGTTTTTATATTTTCTACTCTTTTTTGACAGACTATATATTATGGTTCTTTCACGTGCCTACCGACCGTCTGTTTGTTCCACGAAAGAAAGTTTGCGAGACGCAAAACATTCACGCGTAAAAACTTAACATTTCAAAGGTTTTGTTTCATGACACGCCAAAAAGTAACACAGAATCGAGTATATTAAAAAGTGATGCATTACAATTGAAAATAATTTTCATCGGTAGGCACTTGACGAAATTATTTCATCAAAGTCTATGGTGATAATATTTTGGTTTTTTGTTTTGGCACCACTGATTAGAAATGTATTTCTATGGACTTGTTTGGATTTGCCAAAAAAATAGGACGTTGTGATGCGTTTTTATCGATTAAATTGTTAATTTTAGGATTTATCATCATTATACAGTGGGGAAATCAATGGTAAATATAACTCGCGTGATATATTTGCATAACCCATGATCGAAATGGTGTTGTTATACGTGATATGACAATACTGCGATTTGGTTAAATAAATTACGAACACGTGGGTAGTTTGAATATGAATGTGTTATTAAATTATTTCAAATACGCGATATTAAACTAATCTAACCAAAAATAAATTAATCTAACCTAACCTAATCCCCGTCGAATGATAATATTATTGTCTTTCATTGTTTGTAAAGCGGGGCAAAGAATTCCTTTTGTGTACCATTTATTTCAGATTTAACCTAAACAAACCTAACCTAAACAAACCTAACCTAAACAAACCTAACCCAACCTAACCTAACTCCCCCGTCGAGTGATAATATTAATGTGTTAACCTGAGCACTGTTTGTGTGGAGCGAAGACACCGTTTTGTGTACCATTTTTTTTTAATTAAGACCTGATTCCCCCCCCCCCCCCCCCCCCCCCTTCCCCGCCCCCACCCCCACCCCCACCCCACCCTCATCTTAACCCACATTTATTAATAATATTATTTATTGTCCTCGCAGGTTTGTTTGTCAACGGAGCCCGTTGTTTGTGGGGTGCGAGAAATCTAGACGTGCGGTGTACTCTCGTGACTGCGAGCGCCGCTGTCCTGGGGAACTTTGACGTTGAACTTCCCGGTGCGGAGCGAGGACACCGTTTTGTGTACCATTTTTTTTTAATTAAGACCTGATTCCCCCCCCCCCTTCCCCACCCCCTCCCCACCCTCATCTTAACCCACATTTATTAATAATATTATTTATTGTCCTCGCAGGTTTGTTTGTGTGGTGCGAGGAATCTAGACGTGTGATGTACAGTTTTTCTCTCGTGACTGCGAGCGCCGCTGTCCTGGGGAACTTTGACGTTGAACTTCCCGGTGCCGGAGACCCGTTATATCTCTCTGAAAGTCCCCCGTAAGTATTATGTCAATTAAACAACTCTTTTCTAAAACAATAAAACTTCACAAACATAAATACAACAACAGCAGACAAGAAATAACAACTAACACGCATATCACTAACCTAAACTAACCTTACCTAAACTAACCTTACCTAACCTAAACTAACCTAACCTAACCTAAACTAACCTAAACTAACCTAACCTAACCTAACCTAACCCAACCTAACCTAACCTAACCAAACCTAACCCAACCTAACCTAACCTAACCTAACCTAACCAAACCTAACCCAACCTAACCTAACTCCCCCGTCGAGTGATATAATTAATGTGTTAACCCGAGCGCTCTCTGTGTAGAGCGAACACTCCCTTTTGTGTGACATTTTTTTTTTTAAATTTAGACCTGATTCCCCCCCCCCCCCCCCCCCGCGCCGCTGTCCCGGGGAACTTTGATGTTGAATTTCCCGGAGCCGGAGACCCGCTATATCTCTCTGAAAGTCCCCCCCGTAAGTATTATGTCTATTAAACATCTTTATTCTAAAACAATAATCTTTCCGTAGATTGATAATACATAGATATAGATTTTTTTTTTTTTTACATGAGCTCCACACAGGAGGCCCTGAGGAAAATAATTTCCCTCAGGGCCTATGTCATCTTTGAGTATGCTGTGTGGAGGGTTTTTTTTTAAGGAAAGGAAGGAGAGGAGAGTTCTGGGAAGGAAAAGGGTTTAAGGGGTGGGTAGGAATCTGGGGTTCAGTACGTCCTGGTCATCCGCCTCCAAGACCTAGACAAACCTCACCCCATGAACCCGGGCACCCCTGCTAAATCACCAAACGTAGCGAACCACTTGGGGTGACCTATGGTGGAGGTGTTGGTTATCCAATAAAGGTTCCCGGGGCGGCGGTACCCATTCCCGCCTCCCAAATTGATTGTATTATTAATGTGTTAACCTGAGCACTGTTTGTGTGGAGCGAAGACACCGTTTTGTGTACCATTTTTTTTTAATTAAGACCTGATTCCCCCCCCCCCCCCCCCCCCTTCCCCACCCCCACCCCCACCCCACCCTCATCTTAACCCACATTTATTAATAATATTATTTATTGTCCTCGCAGGTTTGTTTGTCAACGGAGCCCGTTGTTTGCGGGGTGCGAGAAATCTAGACGTGCGGTGTACTCTCGTGACTGCGAGCGCCGCTGTCCTGGGGAACTTTGACGTTGAACTTCCCGGTGCGGAGCGAGGACACCGTTTTGTGTACCACTTTTTTTTAATTAAGACCTGATTCCCCCCCCCCCTTCCCCACCCCCTCCCCACCCTCATCTTAACCCACATTTATTAATAATATTATTTATTGTCCTCGCAGGTTTGTTTGTGTGGTGCGAGGAATCTAGACGTGTGATGTACAGTTTTTCTCTCGTGACTGCGAGCGCCGCTGTCCTGGGGAACTTTGACGTTGAACTTCCCGGTGCCGGAGACCCGTTATATCTCTCTGAAAGTCCCCCGTAAGTATTATGTCAATTAAACAACTCTTTTCTAAAACAATAAAACTTCACAAACATAAATACAACAACAGCAGACAAGAAATAACAACTAACACGCATATCACTAACCTAACCTAACCCAACATAACCTAACCCAACCTAACCTAACTCCCCCGTCGAGTGATAATATTAATGTGTTAACCCGAGCGCTCTGTGTAGAGCGAACACTCCCTTTTGTGACATTTTTTTTTAAAATTTAGACCTGATTCCCCCCCCCCCCCCCCCCCTTCCCCACCCCCTCCCCACCCTCATCTTAACCCACATTTATTAATAATATTATTTATTGTCCTCGCAGGTTTGTTTGTCAACGGAGCCCGTTGTTTGTGGGGTGCGAGAAATCTAGACGTGCGGTGTACTCTCGTGACTGCGAGCGCCGCTGTCCCGGGGAACTTTGACGTTGACCTTCCCGGAGCCGTAGACTCGCTATATCTCTCTGAAAGTCCCCCCCGTAAGTATTATGTCAATTAAACAACTCTATTATAAAACAATAATCTTTCACAAACATAAATAAAACCACAGCAGACAAGAATTATTTCAACTAACATGCATATCACTAACACTAGGTCTTATAGAAAACTATTCACAATACATATATTGTGTTGCCTGTAGTATACCCTAATCACACTTTTTCTTATTGGATTAACATTACTCGAAGCCTTGCGCGCCTCAATCTGCTTCTCATCGAGGGACGATTCACTTTTAGGAAGATAAATTCTAATCATATCTTTGCAGTGTTGTCATCGCCCATCATAAAATTTCCGTCGCCTTTCCTAAACGCGTTCACTAAAGAAAATGAATACATACCAAGATTTAACAATAGCATCTCTGATAACATTCCATTTTCCAATTACGTATCTAAATTTCTCTAATAAAGAACAAAGAGTGTGTGTGACCTGCTAGGTATTATTATTATGCTTTACCCATTTCACGCTGATCGAGATTCATTTGTGGGCGGAGAATAATTATAATAAAATTAATATTATGATAATCACACAACCTGTCCGCAGCACACTGCTCATTGCTTACGTAATAATATAACGTTATGTACTATTGTAGCGTTGTTCATAAACTGTAACTAAAATGTACGTATGAAAACTACACGTTCTACGTGCACATCGTTTTGCTATTAAATTGTATATATAATATACTGTTGTTTGTAATTTATACATAATACACGCACCGTAACGTAAAATTTTTATTTTTTTTTCCCCAGCGTCTACTCCTCCGGAACTTCGACGGGGGTCAAAAGGATCAACTTATCATTGCATCACGCGCGAGTATTTTTTAAAATAAATACATATTTAAGAACATATTCATTAATTTGATGAAAAAAGAATAATATTATAATAATATAGTTTGGTCTCAAACCATTTGTTATATTTTGGTAAGAAATTAATGTCTCTTTTCGGCTTTAGAGGTCAGCACCGCATCCATCCATCCATAGTTTGTGTTATAATACTTTTACAGTAGTTATTACATAAATTCCCTCTACGCAGTAAGAGGTTGTTTATAAATATCAATTGTTAATTTCCTTCTCTTATCTCTCATTGTGCTGTGTATTAATAATGAATAAAAAAATGTTTGTTTTTATTGTTAGCAGCACATAATTCAAATTCTGCCGCCCCGGAGTTTAGTTCGCCTATTCGCCGCCAGAGACCAGACGTCAAACAGGGATCTATCTACCTAAGCTTCGCGTGTGGTTCGCGTCTGAGACAAACTTACTGGACTTGGATCTTCAGAGTTTTTTTTTTTTTTTTAACAGTCAGTTCAACTTGCAAAATGGAATTATAAAAATAATATTATTTTATTGGATTTTGTTTTTCTTTTTCACTCCTTTAGGTTATTTTTTTTTTGTTGTTGTTTAATGTTTAAATTTATTTAACGAGATAATTAATTGTGGAATTATCATGTGTGCGGTATGGAATTTCTCCGCTTTTGCAATTACACAGCTTTAACTTACCGATTGTTATTTAAAGTAATGAAATATATATTTGATTAGATAATATAATATTTTTAAATAAAATAGATACTTATATTTATTATAATATTGACATTTCGACTTTTGCATTATGATGTAATAGTAATGAAAATATTGGCGGCCCTAATAAGGGCCTTTTGTTTTGTATGACTTGGGACGACGAGACGACGGACGATGTGTGTGTTGATGATGATGATTTGTTGTCGTGTTGTTCGGTGTCGGGTGTCGTGGGGGTCTGTGGGGCTCCTCACTTGGAGCTGGTGTACTTGGTGACAGCCTTGGTGCCCTCGGACACGGCGTGCTTGGCCAGCTCTCCGGGAAGGAGCAGCCTGACGGCGGTCTGGATCTCCCTGCTGGTGATGGTGGACCTCTTGTTGTAGTGGGCCAGGCGGGAGGCCTCGGCGGCGATGCGCTCGAAGATGTCGTTCACGAAGCTGTTCATGATGCTCATCGCCTTGGAGGAGATACCGGTGTCGGGGTGCACCTGCTTCAGCACTTTGTAGATGTAGATTGCGTAGCTCTCCTTCCTCCTGCGTTTGTTCTTCTTCTTGTCTCCCTTGGAGATGTTCTTCTGGGCCTTGCCCGACTTCTTGGCTGCTTTTCCACTGGTCTTGGGCGGCATCTTGCTTGCTGTCGGAGACTTTTTTGGTAGGACTTTTTTTTTTTTTTTCATTTACTAGATTCTTATGTATCTTGAGGAGATGAATCATTTAAATTTACTGAATTTAAAGTTAATGTTCTTTATACAAATAGAACGGCGTCATATGCGCCTTGCAATTTTTACCTCATGTGGGTATTTAAAAATAGTACCTGGCTATTATAGACTTAGAGGTCATGTATTTTGTCGGTAGGGAAAAGTTGTTATGTAAAAACCCTACTAAAATTGCATGTTTTGCATAGCTCAACAAAGCAACCGGCATCAAGCAAGGGAAATATATACATACGTGTGTGTTTGTGTTATGTTGGGAGTGGGAAGGAGTCGGTCATGTCCTTTTATTTGGAGCTCTTCCGCATTTGCCTTTGGGAATAAGGAAACCATGAAAAACCTTATCCGGGAGGAGTCGGCCGACAGTCAACATGAAACTGTGCGGCCTTCAGTGATTTCAGTAGATGAAATCCTGCATTTTGTGGTGATGGGTGTGGGTGTCTGTTTTTATGTGATATATACTTTATGGGAATTTTTAGGATAAACTTACATACATATAGATAAAATAAATATTATTATATAAATATATACATAGATATATAGACATAAGTTGTGGGGAGGGGTCTGGTGTCCTGTATTTCTTTTGGTAGGACTTTTTTCATTTTTTTTTCATTTACTAGATTCTTATGTATCTTGAGGAGATGAATCATTTAAATTTACTGAATTTAAAGTTAATGTTCTTTATACAAATAGAACGGCGTCATATGCGCCTTGCAATTTTTACCTCATGTGGGTATTTAAAAATAGTACCTGGCTATTATAGACTTAGAGGTCATGTATTTTGTCGGTAGGGAAAAATTGTTATGTAAAAACCCTACTAAAATTGCATGTTTTGCATAGCTCAACAAAGCAGCCGGCATCAAGCAAGGGAAATATATACATACGTGTGTGTTTGTGTTATGTTGGGAGTGGGAAGGAGTCGGTCATGTCCTTTTATTTGGAGCTCTTCCGCATTTGCCTTTGGGAATAAGGAAACCATGAAAAACCTTATCCGGGAGGAGTCGGCCGACAGTCAACATGAAACTGTGCGGCCTTCAGTGATTTCAGTAGATGAAATCCTGCATTTTGTGGTGATGGGTGTGGGTGTCTGTTTTTATGTGATATATACTTTATGGGAATTTTTAGGATAAACTTACATACATATAGATAAAATAAATATTATTATATAAATATATACATAGATATATAGACATAAGTTGTGGGGAGGGGTCTGGTGATTGGGAATACCTACCGATCGCTCAGTCATCCGCGTCTGATTCGGGATTGTGCCAAATGTGATTAAGGTCCATCAGAATATGTTTGGGTAGTCTGTGTTTGTACCTGAAAGGGAGATCGCTAGGTGCATTGTATTGACCGATTTCTCTGATGAGTTTATTTTTACTATGTTGAAGTGACTTGTAAAATCGGTCGGTCAGTCTGTGTGTGTATTCAAATAAGGTCGGTATTTCTTCTCTTGCATGTAGTCTTTTCAAGTTTGTTCTGAGTCTTGTGTTGTACGTGATTTTAATGCAGAGATTTTGTAAGGTCTGTAGTTTTGTGTGGTCAGAGTGGGAGATGCTGCCCCACACGGGGATAGCATGAGTCAGTACCGGTCGAATGAGCGAATAGTAGATCAGGAGTTTGGTTCTAGGAAGTAGCGGACTTCTTCTGTTGAAGATTGGCTTCATCGCGCCGACTGCCTTTCTGGCTTTCGCGTGCATCTTGGCTACGTGAGACTTCCAGTTGAGACGTGAGTCCATTGTGAGGCCCAGGTAGACGACCTCATCTTTCCATTCTAGGACGTGTCCTCCCATTTCGATGTTGACGTCTGGTATTCTTATTTTATTTTTCCTCGAGTACATTATGACTTCGGTCTTCGCCTCGTTCAGTTTGAGTCGCCATTTTTTGTAGAACTCTACGAGTGCGTCGAGCGCCCTCTGTAGGTATATGGCTGCCATGTCTGCTTGCGTCGAGGAAACGTAAAGTTTGACGTCGTCTGCATAGATGGAAAGGTTGCATCTCTCGTCATGGGGGATGTCGTGCGTGAAGATGTTGAAGAGGTGAGGTCCCAGTAGGCTACCCTGTGGCACGCCTTTTGGAATCTCACGTAGTGTCGACAGCGCGTTCCTGATGAAGACTTGGAAGGATCTGTTCTTGAGGTATTCTTGTATCACTCTCGTTAGGTATATGGGCGTGTTCAGTCTGTGTAGTTTGTGCAGGAGCCCTTTTATCCAAACGGTGTCAAATGCCTTTTCCAAGTCTAGCAATGCAGCGGCGGTGTAGCGATTTTCGTTGAATCTTCTCGCGATGAATTCCGCTACTCTGGATAGCTGATGGGTGGTGGAATGCCTTTTCCTAAATCCGAATTGTTCGTCTGGCAAAGTGTCTTCGTGGTGTGGTAGAAGTCTGTTGAGAATCACCTGTTCAAATACCTTGCTCAGCGTGGAGAGTAGGCTAATCGGCCGATAGTTTGTCGGCTGCTTCTTGTCCTTGTTTGGCTTGGAGAAGGGCAGCACGGTCGCCGTTTTCCAGATCTCAGGGAAATGTCCGATGGTCAGGCAGGCATTGAACAGTTTGGTGATGAAGATGATGGCTTTCTGAGGTAGATGTTTCAGTAGGATGTTATGTATTTGATCGCTTCCCGGCGCCTTATTTGTCTTCAATCGCCTGATAATGACGGCTACTTCGCTCGGTGTGCTGAAGTGAATATCGGCGGCGTTCGTCTGCTCGGCTTGTTCGAGGTTTCTTAGAGACTCTTCTACTAGTCGATCCGTTTCCGGGTCCGATAGGCCGTCCGTGGCTGCGTAGGCTCTCTCGAATCCATCGGCGAGCGCGTTTGCTTTTTCTTCGAGTGAAAGTGCCAACCCTGATCCGTCTAGCTTCTCTAGCGGGGGAATCGCGTGATCCTCGTGTCTCAGCGCTTTTGCCATTTTCCATAGGCTGTTGTCCTTTGGCGTGAGTGACGTAACTTTCTTCGTCCAAAGTTCGCGTCTGAGGTCGGTGATCTCCTGCTTGATTTCCCGCTGTAGAGTGTTGTAGGCCGTTTTGAAGTAGCCGTCGCGCGTGTGATGGTAGATGCGTCGCAGGCGATTTTTCTCCTTAATGAGCGATAAGACGTGCTCGGGAAGTGGTCCGACGATAGTTCGTCCAGCGTGCGCAATGGCGAGATGGTCTTGGCGTTCTTCTCAAGTACGATATCCAGAGTACTTGGGTACATTGCGCGTGCTGAGTGGTAAGTCGGTTTGTCCGGCGCCATTATCGTGTAGTTGTGCGTCTGCATATGTGAAAAGAGCGTTTTCCCATTCGCGTTGCCTCTGTAGTTGTTCCAATAATTGTGCTTGGCGTTCAGATCTCCTCCTAGAATGACAATAGGGCGCAAATTAAGTAATTTATCGAGATCTTCTCTAACCAGTAGGTTGGGATGGTTGCAGTAGGCGGCGATGATAGTATGCGCTCTATCCTCTATGGTGACTTCGATAATCGTGGCTTCAGTATGCTTCAACTTCGGAGTAGGGATTCTTGTAGATGTAATGGTTTGACGAACGAATATGGCGGTGCCTCCGCCTGCGCCCTCTTGTCGGTCGTCTCGGTGTACTTCGAAGCCGGGCACTCTCAGGGGAATGTCGGGTTTGAGATGAGTTTCTGTAATGAGAAAAATGTCAATGTTAGTATTGTTTGCCAGAGCGAGCAATTCGTCAATTTTGAAACGGATGCTGTGGGCATTCCACAGGAGGACGTTCACCATCTGGGGATCAGACATTGATGGTGGACGTGATGAGATCCATCAGGATCCATGCCCTCTCCAACTCGTTGGAGCCAGCTGCGGCCAACTGCGGTTGCACCCGTCTCAATCCCTGGAGCAGGGCCATCATCAGTTGTGCGTCTCCTGCGCCGGTGTATGCCTCTCCTGCGGGCTTCTGCGTGCGGGACTGCGTATGGGGCTGCGAGCGGGGCTGCTCCTCGTGCTGCTCCTCACGCTGCTCCTCGCGCTGTTGGGAGGCCGTGTTTCCGCGGGCCACGTTGGCCCAGCTGCGTCCGTCGGTCCTCGAGGTCTGCTGGGCATGTGGCCCGCTGGTTCCTGGTGCTTGGCGCCGGTTCTGTCGCTGGTGCTGCTGTAGCGAAGCGACGTAGGCTATCCTCTTCGGGCAGCCCCTGTAGTTGGCGGGATGGGGGCCTCCGCAGTTGCAGCACGCGGCGGGCTCGTCCCTGGTGGTCTTGGGGCACTCGGCGGAGGCGTGCTCCACTAGACATTTCACACACCTCGCGGTGTGTGAGCAGTTGCGGGACCCGTGCCCGAAGTCCTGGCAGCGGTAGCACTGTGTCCCGTGCTGCAGGTGGTTGCTTCGGTGTTTTTGCAGGCGGATCCTGCAGTGGCATAAGTATTTGACAGCCGCCCTCAGCTGGCCCATGTTCACTTCCTTATTGAAGGTGGCCAGGTATATCGGATATTCTGCTGCGGCGGTCGTCATCCTGACGACTTTCACCGGGGGGAAGCCTTGTTCAGTAAGATCCGCTGCGATCTCCTCCGTCTCGATGTTTGGCAGGCCCTTGATGACCGCCTTTTTGAGCTTTTCCGCCTCCGCTGTGTAGGTGTGGAAGCCACGCGCCTCCGCACGCAGCCCGTTGGTAAGGGCACGGTGGTCCGTCATGCTGTGAACGATGATGTTCACTTTTCCGCCCGATCTGTACTGCACTTTAAATTTAGAGTGCCCGATGTGGCCCTGCACCGCTGTGGTGACCTGCCCGTGTGAGAGTGTCCCCAGGGTCATCACGACCGGGGGAACACGGTCCTTCCTGGCGGCGCTCGTGGTACCTGTGGAAGAGTGAGAAAAGTTATTAATATTTTGGCGCTTTGGTTGCGACGCGCCGCCGCCTTCTGTTACTTCAGTTAAGTTACCAAACCGGTTGCCGATTACAACCGGTTTCGATTGCTGCGGTGAAAGGGGCCTCTTCACTGTGTTGGTCGGCCTAGTCCATCCTTCTTCCTGGCGGGTCATCTCCATCTCTTGGGCGGGCTGCTGGAATCTGGGGGGCGGCACATAGCCCGAAGCTGGGCCTATTGGGGGGCGGCTGGACCCGGCTGCAGGGGCGGTCTCAGGCATCTTGGGGGGCGGTAGGGGGATGGCTGCCGGCTTCGTCCTCGGGTCAGCTGTGTGGGGTAGCAGTGGCTGTTCTGGTTGGGAGGCTGGGACCTTGATGGTCCCAGTTTTGGTCCGGTATTGATCGAAGAGCCGCGCGGGGATCATCCGCACGGCAGGTGTCCTGTATTTTCTCTTGATAATTGTTGGGGTCTTGTGTTCTTCCTCTCTCGGTGGGGCCAGGTCGTCCTTCTTCTTCTTCTTCTTCTTTGCCTTGAGAAAGGCAGTTGGCGGCGCGGTGGCCTAGGCAGTGAGCCGGACGGGGTCCGGCCGGCTACCAAGTTAGCAGGTGTCTGGCCGTGTAAACACGAGCCAGACAGAGCGGTTCGGGAGCGAAAAAATCTGTTGTCACAGAAGCGACTGTCGCTGGCGGCAGTCACTGAGCGAATCCCTTTTTTGGTAGGACGGCGCTAAAATTCCTCTTTACCTACTTTTAAAACGTGGCGGCGTTTAAAGAGGCCCTCTTTCACCTGGGAGTGAAAGAGGGTGTTACACTACCTACCTGTAGCGGAGTAGCGCCGCCCGTCTACAGCGGAGGGGCCGAGGGGGACCGTTGTTCGCCTGCCCGCCGAGAACGTAAATAAGCGCCCGGTTGAGGGCAATTCAAAAAAATATTCCCAGACTCGCATTACCGAGTCTGCCATTCCGCTATCGAAGCAGTTCGCAAGCACCCGACCCCCGCATCATGTCAGGCCGTGGCAAAGGAGGCAAAGTGAAGGGAAAGGCAAAGTCCCGCTCTAACCGCGCCGGACTCCAGTTCCCCGTCGGACGTATCCACCGTCTGCTGAGGAAGGGCAATTACGCCGAGAGGGTGGGAGCCGGTGCCCCCGTCTACCTGGCCGCCGTCATGGAATACCTAGCAGCTGAGGTGCTGGAGCTGGCCGGAAACGCGGCTAGGGACAATAAAAAGACCAGGATCATCCCCCGCCATCTGCAGCTGGCCATCCGAAACGACGAGGAGCTCAACAAGCTGCTCTCCGGCGTGACCATTGCTCAAGGAGGCGTTCTTCCCAATATTCAGGCCGTACTCCTGCCCAAGAAAACCGAAAAGAAGGCATAAATAATTTTGACAGCGACAGACACACACAACAGCGTGATCATCATCGTCCCGACACACCATCCACATGACGTGATTCATTATTTAAAAAAAGGCCCTTCTCAGGGCCGCCAATTTTTCATTAATTTTAAAATGCAAAAGTCGTTATGTTATGTAGGTATTATTATTATTACACACAGAAAAAAAAAAAAAATTCATCATGGTCCAATATTCTATTCATGCATTATTGGCGAAAAGTGAACTGATAACGATAGACGCAGAGGGCGAACACCTACCCACCCACTTTATTTGACTTTAGACAGGTTTGATGTGTAATAATGGCAAATTATAGTAAAATAACTTGATTTACAAGCTCTAGCTCCTTCATAATGATGGGAAAGATGATTTTATTGCGTCTAGTCGTATTATTACATTATATTTTCGAGTGTTTTATGACTATTATTCATGCATTCGGACATTTATTTAGAACACCGCTTTGATTTTTACGATAGTTTGACAGTTGACAATGACCACAGACAATGACAGATCTAGATGGACAATCATCGATAGTAGTGATTAGACAACGTAAATAATGATGGATGTGGACGAGTTGAATGACCACAGACAATGACAGATCTAGATGGACAATCGATAGTGAGATTAAAAAAGAACATAGATAATGGTGGATATGGGGTGTGTTTGCATAAGCTAAGCCATTTTCGAAAGAGTAATTTGCAATGGAACATTTTGCGGTGACGTTTCGAGTCTTTGTGTGACGTTTCGCGTCGAAATTGGAATGGTCAGTTGACCCGACTACTACTTGGGTGGTGGTGATAATCATAGTGTTGGTTGGTCACTTTTTGGTATTTACGAATATTCATTCAAGATGTTTTACGATACTCACTACCCTTTTATGACCTGACCATATAATAATAGCGTATTCCAGAATGCAACCAGTAGAGGATTACGAAAGAATAATATTATCCGGCTCGAAGGACCGACCATGCAAAGAAATAAACGACTTTAAAAATAAAATTAAAAAAACGATGGATATGGGTGATTGCTCGAGTCATTTTCGAAAGAGTAATTTGCAATAGAACCTTTTGCGGCCCTGATAAGGGCCATTTTGTTTGACGTTTCGCGTCGATTGGATCGAAATTGGAATGGTGAGATGTTGTTGATTCGTTTGTTTCGATCTTAGAGCCGACTATTACTGGTGGCGGTGATAGTGACTGACTGATTGCTGGTTGATAGTGACGGGCTTAAGCACGCTCGCCGCGGATGCGTCTCGCTAGCTGGATGTCCTTGGGCATGATGGTGACGCGCTTGGCGTGGATCGCGCACAGGTTGGTGTCCTCGAAGAGGCCGACAAGATAGGCCTCGCTAGCTTCCTGCAGGGCCATTACAGCAGAACTCTGGAAGCGCAGGTCGGTCTTGAAGTCCTGGGCGATCTCGCGCACCAGCCGCTGGAAGGGCAGCTTGCGGATCAGCAGCTCGGTGCTTTTCTGGTAGCGACGGATCTCGCGAAGGGCGACCGTCCCGGGCCTGTAGCGATGGGGCTTCTTAACTCCCCCGGTTGCGGGCGCACTTTTTCTCGCCGCTTTCGTGGCCAATTGCTTCCGGGGTGCCTTGCCTCCGGTCGATTTGCGGGCGGTCTGCTTTGTACGTGCCATGGCTGGGGGGTATGGTTATGTTCCAAAAAATTGCAGCAATTACACAATGAGCTCACCATACGGGTAAACGGCCGTATTTATAGAGAACGGGCCGCAATAGTAAGGCGACATGCCATTGGTCGCTTTGGGAGTGAATCGAGCAAGGTTGCCAATGCGCACGTTCTAAAATATCCACAATAGATGTTAAAATTCCAAAAAAAAAAAAAAAAAAATTGCTGAAAACTAAATGATAATTCTCACAAGTCAACTCCATAAATTTATTTTATTTTATTTTCCTTTTTTTTTTTTTTTTTTTTTTTTCTCCTCTCTTTTTGCTTATTTCCCTCCCTTTTTTTTGTTCTTCTTAAAATTCCAATTAAAATTCATCGCTTTCGCTTGCCCAGCCGCATCGACAAAATACCCAATCGGTTTAAATTCTTAGAAATTCGCTATTTCTGCTATTTCACTTGTAGCATCGCCGCCTAGTTTGAACAACTAAGACCAATGTTTCAAACAATAAATTAGTTGGCATCCCTGGAGTCACGCGATCGGCGCGTGGGGCGCCATAGTCGGTGTTGCCAGAGTGAATATATACGAGCAAAAATCCCCGTCCGTCAAAAAAAAAAAAAAAAAAAAAAAAAAAAAAAAAAAAAAAAAAAAAAAAAAAAAAAAAAAAAAAAAAAAAAAAAAAAAAAAAAAAAAAAAAAAAAAAGATAGTTTGTTTTTTGCGACCAGTCTGGATTTTCTGGCGGCCTGGCAAGTTTGGTTCCACGGCGGATTGGGACACTGTCAGCACAGAGAATAGACTGATCATAAAGGAAGACTTGAATGGTGGTAGACCGACGCTATCCGGTGCCGCAAGGCGCCTGAGGCAATCGGCCGCCCGACATTCAGGTCGGCCCAAAAACCCGACTTGCGATTTTTTCTGAATTCTGAGACCTCTGAAAAGCATTTGCGATTAGCCTGATTCTCTGGCGGCTTGGCAAGTTTGGTTCCACGGCGGATTGGGACACTGCCAACACAGAGAATAGGCAAATCTTAAAGGAAGACCTGAATGGTGGCAGACCGACGCTAACTGGTGCCGAAAGGCGCTAGGGGCAATCGGTCCACCCGCCGACATTCAGATCGGCCCAAAAGCATCAATACTAATCATATTTATTTAACAGCAACCACGTCTTCCCCCCTTCCCACCGGCAAGACCCCCCCAGCAAGACAATGGACACGCGACGAATCAGGGCTGTAAATAAAGGATACCTGCATAAGACAGCAGCTCGAAAAACCAGGAAATATGACGTTCCGATGATATTCCCAGAAGGGGCCACCGGATATAAGATCAACCAGATTACGAAAAAGCCGGAATTCGTATTTTCCACAACGACACAAAAACCCGGCCCAAGCGCCGAAGTAAAGGAGCCCATACCACACGGCAGCTCACAACAACCTATGGACTTTGGCTGGACCTGGGTGGGAGCTCCAAAGCGCCCGTACTCCCCACCAAAATCAGACACACATTTTAATGTGAAAAAAACAAACAGGTTTGAAACCCTAGGAGAAGCTGGCGACGCGTACGTAAGCACAGCGCAGCCACTCAAGAAAAAATCAGCCGGCCCAGCGGCACACGCCAGACAACAGGCGGAGGCGGCGAGGCCGGCAAGGCAGGAACCGGCGGCGGCGGGGGCACCCAGAAAGGGCAACAGAGTGCCTCCCGTCATAATGACAATAAAAAATACAAGTCATGAACAAATTACAGAGGAAGTCAAGAAGCACATCGGAAGTGCTAACTTCAGTTTCCGCTACATTAGGGGCGGAAAAATTAGCGTTATGGTGAGCTCGGTAGAAGCCCATAAAATGCTGACAGCGGCGCTTCGTGGTGAGGAAAAACCATTCCACACATACACCACTGAGAGTGACAAGACCAAGAAGACCGTCATCAGAGGGCTTCCGAAGATGTCCACAGACGACATCATGACAGACCTGGCTAACCAAGGTTTCCCAGCCAGAACAGTGGTCGAGATGACCACCCCGGGACAAGAATACCCGCTCTACCTGGCCCACTTCGGCCAGGAAACAAACATGGGGCAGATGAGAGCCACAGTAGCTTACCTGTGCTACTGCCGCATTACTATGAGAAAATACAGGAGCAATCACCTGCAGCACGGCACACAGTGCCATAGGTGCCAAAATTTCGGACATGGGTCCAGAAACTGTGCCCACGCAGCCCGCTGTGTGAAGTGTGACGGAGCACACGCAACACCGGAGTGCCCCAAAACAAACAGGGAAGAACCGGCCGTCTGCTGTAACTGCGGCGGAGCCCACCCTGCAAATTACAGAGAGTGCCCCAACAGGGTGGCATATGTAGCTGCTCTCCAGCGCAAACAGGAGGCCATAAACGCCCAGAGGCGTAGGGCAGAAGAGCCCCGAGGGAACAGGAATACGAACCATGTAGACGGCCGCTCATGGGCAGACGTAACTGGTGGAAATAGGACAAACCAGCAACAGCGAGAATATGAACAGCCCAGACAGGAGCAGCGCCAAGCGTCAAACGCCGGAAATGCCTCTGACGACGAGGACATAATGACTTTACTGCACGGCCTCATCAGAGTCCGCGAAAGACTGGCCACGTGCACAACCAAGGCACAAAAGCTGACCGTTCTCATGGAACTACTACAATCCATCAATGGATAAGGAGGCAGCAGAGGTAAATTGCTTAATTTGGAATGCACGCAGCATCCGGGCGAAAACAGAGGAATTACTAGAGCTTACCAACAGCCTACAGATTGACATCATTCTACTCAGTGAGACTCATCTTCATGAAGGTATTCGACTTCGAGTGCCAGGATTCGAGGTACACAGAAATGATAGAGCCAACCCTGCCAACGCTAGGGGACATCGTAGCGCAGGCGGTACTGCAATACTCACTCGACAGGGCCTTCAAACAACCAGGGTTCCCACACCGGTACTAGAGAACATGGAAGCCACCGTAATCAGGGTGGAGCTAAATAACCAGACGCACACGATTGTCTCGGCGTATTGCCCATCAAGCAGAGCTAAAAACATAACGAGAGGCGACCTCAACAAACTACTGGCGCTAGGTACAAGAGTACTCGTAGGAGGTGATTTAAACTCCAAACATAGAAACTGGAATAATTTCAGAGCCAACAAGAACGGCAATATTCTATTCAAACACATGGAAAATCACGAATACAGCGTACTCGCACCAGACAGGCCGACTCACTATGCCCCGGGATCGAAATACCCAAGCACACTCGACATTGCACTGGCAAAAAACATAACATCTGTGTCACCCCTGATTACGCAGGATAAACTTTCTTCCGACCACCTACCGGTGAGCTTCTCAATAGGCGGTAGACACGACAGAATAATAAAGACTCAACTCGACTACAAAAACGCCGATTGGAAGGGTTTCAAGAAATTTATTAATGAAAAAATTTATCTAACATCTGAGACCCTCACAACAAGGGAGGAAATAGAGGAAGCAGTGTTGACACTTACTGAAAGCATACAACAAGCCAGAGATAAATTCATCAAACATAAAAAAATTAAACCCTTCCAAGTGGAGCTCACACCACACATCAAATTCTTAATCACAGAGAAAAACAGACTTCGCAGAATTCACCATAACACCGGAGAGAGATGCTTCAAGATAGCGGTAAATTCTCTCGGTAGAGAAATAAAAGAAGAAATTGCGAAGTTAAAAAATACTCTATGGTCAAAGAAAGTGGAGTCTCTAAGTACCAAAGATAACTCAATTTGGAGAATGACAAAAGCCCTTCGATATCAAGACAATAGCATACCGCCGCTCAAATGGCCAGAATCTACAATCCTGGCACTCACAAACGAAGAAAAAGCGAACACATTGGCAGACGGATTCGAAAAAGCATTTGCGACCACAGACGGAATGGAGGACGTGGAAACAAATAATCTGGTGGCGGAAACGATTGAAGAATTAAACCAAAGAACGCAAACAGATACGGAGGACATAAATCTATGTACCCCGAAGGAAGTGGCCCTTATCATAAAGTGCCTAAAATCAAACAAAGCCCCAGGCGAAGATCAAATAAACAACATTCTGCTAAAACACCTTCCGCAGAGAGCGATAATATTCATCGTTAAAATATACAATGCCTGCTTACTAAATGGCCACTTCCCAGCATCTTGGAAAAATGCGATAGTTCTGCCGTTTCACAAGCCTAATAAAGATCGAACGAATCCGATAAACTACCGACCAATAAGCTTATTGCCCACGCTCAGCAAAGTCCTCGAACAAGTGATCCTAAACAGATATCTACCGCATCATGAATTACATAAGACACTACCAGATGAACAGTTCGGTTTTCGGAAAAAACATTCCACGATTCACCAACTCACACGTGTAACAGAACACATAATCAGAGGCTTCAACATTAATCGCTACACAGTAATGTCGTTGCTGGACCTTGAAAAAGCATTTGACACGGTTTGGATGGAAGGTCTCATTTACAAATTGTACATAACCAACACGCCAATCTACATCATCAGGATTGCGCAGTCGTACTTGGAAAACCGAACATTCACTGTCAAAGTGGGCGATGCATTATCTACAAAAAGGAACATACCTAAAGGAGTCCCGCAGGGAAGCTTACTCGGACCACACTTTTTCAACCTGTATACCCATGACATCCCACCTCTAAATGGGAATTGCAAAAGCGCATTCTACGCAGACGATGCGGCGGTATATGCCACCTCAAGAAACCCCAACCTAGCAGCGAAATACGTACAACATGGACTCGATACGCTCGCTAAATATTACAAAATGTGGAGGTTAAAACTCAATGAAGCCAAAACGGAGGCAATAACATTTACGCGCCGACGCCAACGAAAAAATCCGCAAATAAAAATTCTCATGGGTGGGAAAGAACTCGAATGGAAATCCGATGTAAAGTACCTGGGACTCACCATGGACCAAGGACTAAACTGGAAAAAACATCTCGACATTGCGAAGTCAAAAACGCAAAAAGCTATTGGCGCGGTAAGCCCAATCTTCAACAGAAAGAGCTCACTAGCTACAAGAAGGAAAAGACATCTGTACCTCAGCCTAATTCGCCCATCCCTCACATATGCAATCCCTGTGTGGTCTAACATCTCACACACGACATACAATAAACTACAAGTAACTCAGAACAAATGTATAAAAATCGCCTACGATACACCAATGTATACAAACCTAAGACGACTACACGAACAGGAAGAAATTCCTACCCTACAGGAACATGCTTTCGACTTGACGACCAAATTTTACAACACACTAAATCAAGAAAATCCGCTTATTAGAGGGCTGGGTGATTACAACAAAAAAGCTGACTTAAATTTCAAATACAAGCATCGAATGCCTAAGCACCTTATCATGCAGTTTCCATGAGTACTGTTGTATCCTTTTTCCTTAAAACCCTTATTCATTCCTTACATAACCAGAGGCGTAGAGTAAATCCGCCTATGAAATGAACCCCATATTTTATGTTTTTCATGCCCGCAGGTAGAAGACGAAATAACACCAGACCACAGCAGAGGACACGGACAAGCAATGAAATATTTACATTCAGTAAATTAAAAAGTAAAATTGAGTAAAAAGTTCAGAACTTAATATTTTTCCTTTTCTTTGAATTTGTATGAGGTTTTTTATCCAGTTAAGAATTTTTCCTCATAAAGCACAATAATGTAACGTAAACTCAGTCAATTAAATACAACCATCAGATGGTAATAGTAATAAGGCCAAATGAGCCGCAGTACTAGTCAGCTAGAAACATGAAGGGTATTGCAAAGCCCTAGCTAGTTAGAGGATTACGAAAGAATCCATAAAATCAAAAAAAAAAAAAAATCGTCCGTCAAAATTCAGTCGTTATTCGTCCGCTCTACTGAGCGGTTGTCCTCGCGCAGAAAATAAACTAACCTCAAAGACACCATGACCGGTCGCGGAAAGGGAGGAAAAGGACTCGGAAAGGGTGGAGCTAAGCGTCACAGGAAGGTGCTCCGTGATAACATCCAGGGCATCACGAAGCCGGCCATCCGCCGTCTCGCTCGCAGGGGAGGTGTCAAGCGTATCTCCGGCCTGATCTACGAGGAGACTCGCGGCGTGCTGAAGGTGTTCCTGGAGAACGTGATCAGGGATGCTGTCACCTACACCGAGCACGCCAAGAGGAAGACCGTCACCGCAATGGACGTCGTGTACGCACTGAAGCGCCAGGGTCGCACCCTGTACGGATTCGGCGGATAAGCTGCATCACGACCATCATCTCTACAACAACGACCACCACACCTGTTGATTGTTGTTTATTATACCAGACTACACACTACTTGGCAGTGTCTCCGTATAACTAACTATGATAACATAACACAAACGGCCCTTCTCAGGGCCACCATTATGTTCAAGCCGTTGCATGCATCTTATACAATATTCTCGGACCGCCCGCAAAGTTGTATTAAATAATTGACTAGTCTGTAAATAGCCAGGTAACATTTTTAATACCCGCACGGGGTAAAAAAATTATATGCGTTCCCATACTCCACAACTACCCAAGATGGATGGAGAAGATCGAGTAACCTGGCGATGATGCAAAAGTGAGGGAGGAACGGTCCCCTTGCTTTGCATCTGGATTCGACGCAGCCACGTTATAGGTTTTTAGCTAGGATATAGATGTAGTATGGGCCACAGGTATGATTAATCCTTTTAATATATAAATCTTGTTATACATCCACTCTTTTATTTTTTTTTATATTTCCAAGCTTCACAACATTGAATAAAATAACAGTGCCCACGCTCTGATGGGAGTATTTCATGCCTACCGACACAGTCCAGCATATCTCGTACCCACGAGATTTGGCGTCCAAGATCCCATGGGATTAAAGCTGATAACTGTGTACCTTTATGTATAACCCTGTAACTATAACATTTAATACACCCACTTAATAAGAGGTGTAAATGTCGTGATAACGTGACCACAAAGTAGGTACAAATCACAACACAACCATCCAGTGTCATTACCCTGTAGCGTATTTAAAAAGGAGTGTGTTGCTCTAGATTCCAAGATGCATGAGTAATAATAAAGGTAAATATTAACCAGAGCATGAGACATAATAAAACTCTCAATTATAAAACAAGATTTATTAATTTACAATCACATCGTGGGTGTTATCTAGTATTGTATAAATTAGTTAATTTGATGAGAGATTAGATCTACAGGTCGTGCCTTATCTCGAAGAGAGAAGGTATGAGATATATAAGTTAAAGTCACATATTTCTATAAAATGTATAAAAAACAGTTAAATGAATTTGCGGGCGCCATCCTAATATTTAGGTAGATTAGGAAAACTACTGAAGCTAAGATGGATAGATAAACCATGGTAATAATTATTAGATTAAGGTTAAACTACATTACGAAAGATCGCCGTGTGATTCCATTGTTCCCCGTGTGAGCTCCGTGACCGGCTACCCAAACCGCTCGTCAGGTGTTGATAAGTCCGCTCCTGCTCGCTTCCAGAAAGTAACTCAACTACCTCCGATGAACGTTCTCTCCAGACCCCCGTCAGCCGGCGAGGTCACGTGGTTATGTAAATAGTGCTTGCCAGTTAAAGTAGTGATGTGACGAAAGCGTAGACACTGCTACAACCCATTCAACATCATTACCCTAATTTACATCATGAAACCCACTAAATAACCCGAATCAGTCTGTACTACAACAAAGTACCCAACATTAAACCATTTATAACAACACTCTGAAATCAGCAGTTACATTCCACTACAAATTTAACAAAGGTGATTATACTGGCATGAATACGTACCTTGCCCAATATGACTGGGCAGGTATATTATCAAACAACAATATTAACGATGCTGTATTTAAATTCAACGAATGTATAACTCATGCTATAGATTTGTTCGTTTCAAGGGGAACTTATTCCCAGCCTAAATTTCCTATTTGGTTCAGTATGAAACTAAAGCATTTGATTATGGAAAAAAAAAAGAGAAAACACACAAGTTATTCAAATTAACGAACAACTTAGCGCTTTATCAAAAATTTTCTCAGTTTGAATCTAACTTTAGTTACAAATCTTATATTGAACTCACTGAGACAAAATTAAATCTTAACCCTAAACAATTTTGGAAATTTATTAAACAAAAACGTATTGATAACGATCTCCCTTCAAGTTTATTTTTTATGATACTCACGCCACCAACGATTTCGATATTGCCAACCTTTTTGCTGAACATTTCTCCTCTGTCTATACTGATAACATATGCACCATCCCTCCACTTAAATATGCTAATACTATTGACCTTAATAATTGCGAAATCACACAAGTAGATGTTTTCAATTACTTAAAAAATCTTCCCAGCAAAACAAGCACTGGTCCTGATGGTATACCTGAAATATTATTGAAAGAATGTAAATCTGTTGTATCTAAGCCAATTTGTTTATTATATAACTTATCACTATCATCTGCCACTTTTCCTGATTCCTGGAAGGTTTCCTATATACGACCTATTTTTAAATCGGGTAATAAGTCGAACGTAGAAAACTATAGACCTATATCGATGTTATCTCATATTCCTAAAATCTTTGAATCTATAATCACAAAAAAAAATAACACCTATTTTCAAAAATGTGCTGATTGAGGAACAGCATGGCTTTAGATCTGCTAAATCTACCACTACAAACTTACTCTCCTTCACCAACACCGTAGTCAATGGCCTAGAAGATAAATCACAAGTAGATGTTCTATATACCGACTTTTCTAAAGCTTTTGGTCCTTGGTTCGCCCCCATCTTGAATATGCTTGTATTATATGGTCTCCTTTTTATGCTGTCCATATTCGTCATATTGAATCCGTTCAACATCGGTTCCTAAAGGGGATTGCTTGGAGGCTAGGATTAGAGCGAGGCAATTACTCGTATGCTGAAATTGAACAAACTCTAAACCTTTCTCCTTTAGAAGACCGTCGGATAAAATCTGATCTCATTTGTTTCTTCAAAATTATTAACTGTTTAATCGAGTCGCCTACATTACTACAACTCATCACATTTAATATACCTTCTCGTAGACTCAGACATAAAGACCTGCTTTTCCTCAATCTATATAACTTATCAACACAACAACTCAATTATAATATTAGATATCCTTTTTCTCTGATTATTTTTTTCCTTTCTCTTTATCTCCTCCTCTTCAGTCAATTGTATTTCTTATCTATTATTTAGTTTAAAAAAATTTTTTTTTTCTTATTTACTGTTAATTATCTATTTTTTGTTTAATATATATATAAAAAAAAAAAAAATATATATATATATTTTTTTTTTCTTTGCTAAACTGTGGTTAACCTGCACTTATCCGCCTTTTTAACTCGAGCTCTGCTCTTAAAAAGGGTGTAATACGTATTATTATTTAATGTATTTTAATAGAAAAACTTTATTTCTTGTATATAAACATGTGATTGATACCATTATATTATATTAAAAAAAAAAAAAAAAAAAAAAAAAAAAAAAAAAAAAAAAAAAAAAAAAAAAAATATATATATATATATATATGTTATTAGGCCTCCACGTGACTAGTAACAAGAACAGGAAAATAAAATGATAACTTTTTTTTTCCAAACTTACTTTATCGCGAGAATTTCATTTTTGGGCTGCATCCTTTCCATTGTTGTGTTCTCATCATTCTGTCATGGAAAGATGGAAAGTCCATAAATGACTTGATTTATGACGTGCGTCGGAACGACTTAGGTGAAGCGTTTAGGCAAATTTTTACCCCGGGCGTTAATGCCGTATAACGGTGCTATTTAGTGGACTTATGACGATGACAAAGTAAATACACAATATTAATCTATGGGTAATAGATTTTAACTGTTCTCCGTGTGGAAAAATCATATTTTGAAGTTAAGTTTAAAAATAATCCAAGAGGGGCATTGGTTTTTTTTTCTTTTTTCTTCTTATCTTCCAGTAATGTAGCACGTTGCATCTAAATGTTTTTCCATTGTTTTAAATGTCCTTTCCATTGTTGTGTTCTCATCATTCTGTCATGGAAAGTCCCTAAATGACTTGATTTATGACGTGCGTCGGAACGACTTAGGTGAAGCGTTTAGGCAAATTTTTACCCCGGGCGTTAATGCCGTATAACGGTGCTATTTAGTGGACTTATGACGATGACAAAGTAAATACACAATATTAATCTATGGGTAATAGATTTTAACTGTTCTCCGTGTGGAAAAATCACATTTTGAAGTTAAGTTTAAAAATAATCCAAGAGGGGCATTGGTTTTTTTTTTTCTTTTTTCTTTTTTCTTCTTATCTTCCAGTAATGTAGCATGTTGCATCTAAATGTTTCGTGTGAAATGATTGGTAGCCCTGAAAAGGGCTTTTTATCGTCAACATCTTCGCACCGCGTCTCGGGTGCTCTCGAAGTAGTAGCCAGAAATTGCTCTTGATCCCTGGGTGATTGATGAGATAGTATATTATTATTATAACTATACACACGTGTCCAATGCGATCCTACTTTTTGGGAGCGGCCTTCTTCGCTGCGGGCTTCCCTTTGGCAGCCTTTTTAGGCATGGGCGCCTTGGGCTTTTTGGTCGGGGGTTTGGCAGTCTTTTTAGCTTTCGTGAGGCTCTTGGGCTTAGCAGCGGGCTTCTTGGTGGCGGCGGCCTTTTTGGCGGGCGAGCTGGCTGGAGATTTCTTCGCCTTGGCAGGAGCGACGGCGGCCTTCTTCACCTTGGCTGGCGCTGTGGCCACCTTCCTGGGCTTCTTGGCGACGGCAGAGGTTCGTTTCTTGGGTGCGGCGGCTGCCGGCTTCTTGCCGCCACCGGCGGAACCCTTGGCCTTGGCCTCCAGCTTGAAGGAGCCGGACGCTCCCTTGCCCTTGGTCTGGACCAGGGCGCCGGACTCGACGGCTCCCTTCAGGTACTTCTTGATGAAGGGGGCCAGCTTGTCGGCGTCGACCTTGTAGTTGGCGGTGATGTACTTCTTGATCGCCTGCAGGGACGAGCCGCCGCGCTCCTTCAGCTCCTTGATGGCGTTGTTGACCATCTCGGAGGTCTTCGGGTGAGAGGGCTTCGCCTTCGGTTTCTTGGCCGCCGCGGAGGATGCCTTGGCCTTCTTAGCGGGAGTGGCCGGGATGGGAGACGCCGCCGCCGCTGCTAGTGCTGTATCTGCCATTGTAGATTGGTGAATTCTTCGACGCTTGCTTGTTTGCTTGCTTGCTTCCTGACGATGAAGAGAGAGCTGATGATGGAGCCATTTTTTGGAAATTTTTAAAAACGAATGGCGGCTCTACCGTGCCGCCGGCGCAGATCGCTAGCTTGTCGTCTGCGATGATGAAAACGGGTATCATTTATGCTTAGGTCCTCGGAGTAAAATCCGATTTTCTCGGTGAGGATACATTTTCCGGAAGAGAGGGGCGAGGGCGGGCGTCGGGCAGGGATGTGGGCCCGCGGGGGGCGGGGAATCTGCACTCCCCGTGGGCGGCGCCGGGCGCTGGGATGCTCCGGATGTGGAAATGCGCGAGGGCGGCGACTCGGAGCGCCACAAAAGAGGCCGTAGCTCGGGAGACCCTCGAGTCGGCGGATCGGGGAAACGACGAGGATGGGGGCGAGACTCCAGCCGGGGGGCTCCGCTTCTGACCCGACGTCGGGGAGCCCCGCGAGCGCCGCCAGGGCCCCCGAGCCGCCCCGCCGTAGAACGGTGTGCCGACCCACAGCGTGTATCGGGCAAAGCTCGCGGTGCCCGGGCCGGGATGGATATGTGTCAGCCCAACCGACTTAGGCGTGATTATAATGAAATAATTTAAATAAAACATTACGTTAGACGAAATTAATTAATAAAATCAGACGATCCCTACTGATCTGATGCTTCTGGATCTGATTCGTTGCAGGACCAGCAGCCGGAGGCGGCGCGGCATGAACGAATACATGAAACGAAAAATGCTCGAGCCGATGATGATTCAAACATGAATTTCAAAATAAACAATAAAGATAACTAATTTGAGATATTTAATCGAAATATCGGAAGCGTCACCGACCATTTTTGCTAGTTGCACTAGAAGAAATAAAAATAAAGCACGATGTTATCATCTTTATCGAATGCTATGCTATTTTTATTACGAAACAAGGCATAATTTTAAAGAAATCTTTTTTTTTTTTTTTTATACCCTTCCGTAATCTCATAAAAAAAATTAAACACTGAAAATCTGCTGAAATACTAAAGAAATAGGAGAAACACAAAAAAAAAAAAAAAAAACAAACAAACAAACAAACAAAACGATATGACTCCATCCCATCACTAATTTAACTTGTTTTGTTTTTTAATCACTATCGATGATTATCCGTCTAGATTTAACATTGTCTGTGGTCATCCAGCTGTCAACTAACTACCTAGGTATAAACTGGTGTTGTAAAATTTCCGAGCGAATATTAGTCTGTAACGCTAATTATTTCGCCACTGTAAGGTAAATATGATACAATAAATGAACCGATATAGTTAAAGATGTATAATAGGATTTTATTGCGATTACAACCGGACATAAATGGAAATATTAAAATAGAAGGTGAAGACTCTAAAAGAATAATAATATCTCGGGTCGTGTACATCAATCATCGAAGATGCTTGATGTTAGACATTAAGTTACATGTGAGGCAAAACGCAAGTGTGCAGTGCAGCTTTGGTCCAATGTCTTGAAAACAGCGTCTTTCTGATAATGATTTCTTCAAAAAAAAAAAAAACTGATGACCCAAAGTGGCCCACTGTAGAGATGAAAGCTCAGGTACAATATATCTTGAAACAGCGTCCATAAACTTGTGAAATGCAATCTTCTTTTTCTTCAGGTCCCTTGAAGTTCCTATTCTAAACTATACTACGCACTTGCAATTTAAATAAAAGAGAATACCTTCAACGAGATTAAATGTGGTGAAGTAAAATAAGCAAAATAAATGCATTTATATAGCAATTAAGCATGGTGTGTTGTATTATTTAAATCATGTCATACCCCGCCGTTATCAAAACCCACCAAAAAATTATTTACTAACAAGTGCAAGAAATTAACGCTTACTAAATTTTCAATAATACGCTGAAATGAGTATAAAATTCTCAACATATAGCACTTAATTTGTTTACTAAAAGTATTATCAAATCACCAAAAATTCACCTTCCCCGATAATAGTTATTTATTTTATGATAAATCTATTAACCTGTAGATGTCATTAATCAAGGCAAGGATTTTAAATTCCTTCGAAAATTAAAAAGTAATATTACTATCCAACAATAGATGTCATTGGTGTGTCCCAAATGTTAAAATAATTTATAATAATTGAAAAATAGAATTTAAAATAATAATTGATCACTGACAAAGACCCCTAATCAAGAGATGATGCTAATACCTTGGATTAAAACATTAGTATGAATACCAAAGGCATAATAAAATGTATAATGAAGTTATCACATCCCGAGTGAATTAACATACTTCATTATACTGGAAAAGAAAAATTCATCAAAATGTTAATACGATTCACACAACACAAACATATAATACATAACTGCTAAAAAAAACAATTGTATAATTTTATGTTATATATATGTATAGCCAGCTCAGCGCTGTACTGCATAAGAAATATCTTTTATAAGATTTTAATATATTTACACCACATATGTCAATGTGAAATATGATATCTATGCTGAATCGATTTGAACATTCATAACCATTATTGTTAATATAAATATAATAATAATAAAACATTAAACGAATTACAAAATACCTAAGGCTTCTTTGAGATCCTCTAAAAGAGTCCGTGCCTGAGATTCTAACATCCCAAGAAAATCCTGAATTATTGATTGGGAACAAAAGAAAATTACCCACTCACTCCATTATCTTTAATCAATAAAGATTATTATTATGTAATAATGGAATGAACCGTAGACTTCTCGCAAAGTATAAACCTTTACGCAAAGAATTTCTTCATCTCACGTGAAATGAAAGTAAATGGCGCAACGATAACGCCATCCATGAACGAATCAAAACGTGTTTGCGAACTCAGTGACAAGAAATATTTCATAACTTGTATGGAACGCTAAACCCTAAAATCATATATCACCTCACTACATGTCTAACGCTGGCAACGTCAGAAAAAACAAATTCAGTGTAAGTTTTATCACTGAAAAAGAGGCAACGCTCCTAAAATTTGTTTTGTAAAACAAAACTTGCACGATTACATATCACCAGGAACAAACAGAACACGCAGTACACATTTCACAAAACAAAACAGCACCTACAAAAAAAAAAACCCGCAAGCTACCTTCAACGATCAACCCCAACTATCATTTGATAGTTGGGGTTGATCGTTTGGATTGCCATGATGCGAAGATACGATGAGTACGAAATAATTATAATGATAATTAAAATATTAAATAAAATGTTAATGTTAAAGTTGCGAACCGAAGCGCCAATGGTTGATCTCCCAGACAGCTGTAAGCACGTTCCTCCTCTGGCTTGGTTTCTTGACTGAAGTTAGCGGCGAGCCGAGTCTCTGCACCGCCGGTAATTGAACTGGGATTACACCTCTCAAATACGCCAGTACTTATTTACTACGAAACCGGGGTGAAAAGGTCCGTATGATAATCCAACCCGTTACAAGTCGTTAAACTCATAACAGAGAAGCTAGATATTGCAAATCAACCTATTTTCCATTCCATCAAACTTGTCAAAGTATCCTAGTGAAAATGAGACATTATACATGTAGGTCTACCATGACAAAATTCACACGCGGACAGCTAAAAAATGCAAAAATTAGGACAGATAATTTTAAAAATATAACAACACACTCTACGCCTGTATTTTTTTTTTCTATTTTCTTTTCATATATTTCTTTTTTCCTTATCTCTCATTTCTTTTATTTTCTTACATATTTCTATTAATCTCTTTAAATTTTAAAATTTATTTAGTTTTTCTTCTTAGAAGTCATAAAAGATTTTAATAAAATATCACTTTCATAATAATATATTTGATTTATCCAAAGGAAACGGAAACGGAAACGGAAATCAACGTGAGAGTCTAATTATGATGCAAAAAATGAGATCGCCCTAGCGGCACGATATACAAGCACAAAGGGACGCCCGATTCGCAAAATTTCTTTCAGTACGGATATCTCGTTAGTTATGATCCAATACGATAGGCGGTGTATGGCGGCCGTCGGGCGTGACCTGCCTCCGGCGCGGCTCCGTTTCAGGTGTTCGAGGGTCGCCGTTCAGAGCACGGAAAAGAAAGGAAAAGTAAAGAAAAGAAAAGAAAAGAAAAGCGAGTCGGAAGGAAGACGGAAATGAAATGAAAAGCTGTGCGCGAAATGAAGCGGGAGACGAAAGGCGAGAGGTTTGAAGATTCAGGCGCCATTTATTTTGTATGAACGCGTCACGCGGTCTCGTCGTTTGACATTATTAATGAATATAATGATGAATATATTATAATGACGGTGGGTGGTGGGTGGTGGGTGGTGGGCGGGACGACGGGAGAAGGTGGTGGACGGCACGGGGGCATTTGGTTGAAACGGGGCACGGATTAATTGAAATTTACTCACGTCATCGCGTCTTGTCAAAAGTCGGCACGGCAGCGAGAAAGCATTTTCGATGAACGATGATAAATAACAACAAACTTCCAGCGATATTGGGCACAACACACGGACACACACACACACACTATTCTACAGCATCAGATCCGTAGATTTATCACAGCAAATCTGCATATTGATTTGATTTAAAAGTCAATACACTGTCCGAGACAATCGATAACAAAACAAAAGTGACATATGCATAGATAAAAGAAATTCGTAGAGAAAGAGTGTTTAGTTTTTTTTTTTTTTTTTTTTTTTTTTTTTTTTAAATAGGGGATTCACCGTCAGATGATGATTGAAAATAACGATTTATAAAAATGACGACTAACATAAATGCAAAATTATTCGTAATTAGTTAATTTTAAGTATTTTAGATATGATGTCGTTTTTTATTTTTATTACGATTTAATTATAAAATAAAAAGTTATTAATTGAAAAAATATAAAAACCAAAATATATATATAATTATAATTAAAAATATTCCGTATTAACCGAGAAACGGAAAAATATATAAATAGTAATATTTGTATGTAATATTAATTAATCTTGCTTTCCGGTAGGCGGATATTCCTAAGAAATACATTTATAGGTACGGATTCACCTACATCAGATCTGTGGTACCTGTTTTAATTAAAAGTAATTACAGTTTGTCAAATAAGAGTAGAAAATATATGAGGGCGCCACTGTTGATCAAATGGCAATACTAAACACATAACTCATGGAGTTAAAGTAAAGCTGTGTAACCAACATTTTTATAAAAAATTAAAAAGGCATAATAGTGGAAAAAATATTTTTTCATTGCAGTATAGATACTCGCCGATCTCAAAATTAGAATTGCATATAGGTATGTTATTATTATAACTTTGAAATTTTGTGTAAACATAATGAAGAATAACTATAATGTAATAAAATAAAAAGCACAGTTTAGAAATTGCTCATATTTATTTAATACTAGATAAAGTACCTGGGCTTTAGATCATATTGTTAAATTCAAATTTATGTTAAATGAAATTAAAGCATATCGAATAAAATGACATTTCGTGAACTTAAACTACGCCATTTTGTTACTATTATGTTGGTATCTCAGACTTGCTATTAACGAAGGTTAATACGATTGTAGCCGACTTCATGTGATAGATGAGACGCGTAATTATGAAATTTTTCTAGCGGACGTTTTTTCAACGATTTTTTAAACTGTTTATCACCTTCCAAATTAAAGTAACCTAACCTAAGACTACGCTAAACATGGTTTGTGCCCCTTTATAACGCCTACTCGCGTCAACGCAAGAAAAACATCCCAGTTTTCAAATAGTTTAGCGGCTACGCTAGGTTTGTGTAACATGGTTTATGTAACATGGTTTGTGCCCCTTT
Organism: Limnephilus rhombicus; assembly: GCA_929108145.2. Classification (NCBI taxonomy): domain Eukaryota; kingdom Metazoa; phylum Arthropoda; class Insecta; order Trichoptera; family Limnephilidae; genus Limnephilus; species Limnephilus rhombicus. The sequence goes on along the minus strand of OV815296.1, from coordinate 113,126 downwards.
ATAACGCCCACTCGCGTCAACGCAAGAAAAACATCCCAGTTTTCAAATAGTTTAGCGGCTACGCTAGGTTTGTGTAACATGGTTTATGTAACATGGTTTGTGCCCCTTTATAACGCCCACTCGCGTCAACGCAAGAAAAACATCCCAGTTTTCAAATAGTTTAGCGGCTACGCTAGGTTTGTGTAACATGGTTTATGTAACATGGTTTGTGCCCCTTTATAACGCCCACTCGCGTCAACGCAAGAAAAACATCCCAGTTTTCAAATAGTTTAGCGGCTACGCTAGGTTTGTGTAACATGGTTTATGTAACATGGTTTGTGCCCCTTTATAACGCCCACTCGCGTCAACGCAAGAAAAACATCCCAGTTTTCAAATAGTTTAGCGGCTACGCTAGGTTTGTGTAACATGGTTTATGTAACATGGTTTGTGCCCCTTTATAACGCCCACTCGCGTCAACGCAAGAAAAACATCCCAGTTTTCAAATAGTTTAGCGGCTACGCTAGGTTTGTGTAACATGGTTTATGTAACATGGTTTGTGCCCCTTTATAACGCCCACTCGCGTCAACGCAAGAAAAACATCCCAGTTTTCAAATAGTTTAGCGGCTACGCTAGGTTTGTGTAACATGGTTTATGTAACATGGTTTGTGCCCCTTTATAACGCCTACTCGCGTCAACGCAAGAAAAACATCCCAGTTTTCAAATAGTTTAGCGGCTACGCTAGGTTTGTGTAACATGGTTTATGTAACATGGTTTGTGCCCCTTTATAACGCCTACTCGCGTCAACGCAAGAAAAACATTCCAGTTTTCAAGTAGTTTAGCGGCTACGCCAGGTTTGTGTAACATGGTTAGTGACCATTATTAATTCTGTTTTTCATAATTACGCGCCTTATTATATATCACACGAAGTTGGCTACAATCGTATCAACCTTCGTTTATAGCAAGTCTGAGATACCAACATAATAGTAACAAAATGGCGTAGTATAAGTTCACGAAGTGTCATTTTATTCATTCTTTAAACGGCTGTATCTCCCTCAATTTTGCCAAGCGTACCTTAATTTCTTTTTTATTCAACTTTTCCACACTTTTCTCATCTAGAAAGTGCATTTTTATTAAAATCCCCCACATTGGCGGGATCTGCATTTCACCCATGTTTTTTTTTTTTAAATGTGGTGTACTGTGTTCTGTACATTCAGTGTCATTGCACTTCAAAAAAATATTTGACAGTTAAATTGGTGTTGCCAGTCTACAAATTTAGTAGTTCCAGTTTTTATATTTTCTACTCTTTTTTGACAGACTATATATTATGGTTCTTTCACGTGCCTACCGACCGTCTGTTTGTTCCACGAAAGAAAGTTTGCGAGACGCAAAACATTCACGCGTAAAAACTTAACATTTCAAAGGTTTTGTTTCATGACACGCCAAAAAGTAACACAGAATCGAGTATATTAAAAAGTGATGCATTACAATTGAAAATAATTTTCATCGGTAGGCACTTGACGAAATTATTTCATCAAAGTCTATGGTGATAATATTTTGGTTTTTTGTTTTGGCACCACTGATTAGAAATGTATTTCTATGGACTTGTTTGGATTTGCCAAAAAAATAGGACGTTGTGATGCGTTTTTATCGATTAAATTGTTAATTTTAGGATTTATCATCATTATACAGTGGGGAAATCAATGGTAAATATAACTCGCGTGATATATTTGCATAACCCATGATCGAAATGGTGTTGTTATACGTGATATGACAATACTGCGATTTGGTTAAATAAATTACGAACACGTGGGTAGTTTGAATATGAATGTGTTATTAAATTATTTCAAATACGCGATATTAAACTAATCTAACCAAAAATAAATTAATCTAACCTAACCTAATCCCCGTCGAATGATAATATTATTGTCTTTCATTGTTTGTAAAGCGGGGCAAAGAATTCCTTTTGTGTACCATTTATTTCAGATTTAACCTAAACAAACCTAACCTAAACAAACCTAACCTAAACAAACCTAACCCAACCTAACCTAACTCCCCCGTCGAGTGATAATATTAATGTGTTAACCTGAGCACTGTTTGTGTGGAGCGAAGACACCGTTTTGTGTACCATTTTTTTTTAATTAAGACCTGATTCCCCCCCCCCCCCCCCCCCCCCCTTCCCCGCCCCCACCCCCACCCCCACCCCACCCTCATCTTAACCCACATTTATTAATAATATTATTTATTGTCCTCGCAGGTTTGTTTGTCAACGGAGCCCGTTGTTTGTGGGGTGCGAGAAATCTAGACGTGCGGTGTACTCTCGTGACTGCGAGCGCCGCTGTCCTGGGGAACTTTGACGTTGAACTTCCCGGTGCGGAGCGAGGACACCGTTTTGTGTACCATTTTTTTTTAATTAAGACCTGATTCCCCCCCCCCCTTCCCCACCCCCTCCCCACCCTCATCTTAACCCACATTTATTAATAATATTATTTATTGTCCTCGCAGGTTTGTTTGTGTGGTGCGAGGAATCTAGACGTGTGATGTACAGTTTTTCTCTCGTGACTGCGAGCGCCGCTGTCCTGGGGAACTTTGACGTTGAACTTCCCGGTGCCGGAGACCCGTTATATCTCTCTGAAAGTCCCCCGTAAGTATTATGTCAATTAAACAACTCTTTTCTAAAACAATAAAACTTCACAAACATAAATACAACAACAGCAGACAAGAAATAACAACTAACACGCATATCACTAACCTAAACTAACCTAACCTAAACTAACCTAACCTAACCTAAACTAACCTAACCTAACCTAACCTAACCTAAACTAACCTAACCTAACCTAACCTAACCCAACCTAACCTAACCTAACCAAACATATCCCAACCTAACCTAACCTAACCTAACCTAACCAAACCTAACCCAACCTAACCTAACTCCCCCGTCGAGTGATATAATTAATGTGTTAACCCGAGCGCTCTCTGTGTAGAGCGAACACTCCCTTTTGTGTGACATTTTTTTTTTTAAATTTAGACCTGATTCCCCCCCCCCCCCCCCCCCGCGCCGCTGTCCCGGGGAACTTTGATGTTGAATTTCCCGGAGCCGGAGACCCGCTATATCTCTCTGAAAGTCCCCCCCGTAAGTATTATGTCTATTAAACATCTTTATTCTAAAACAATAATCTTTCCGTAGATTGATAATACATAGATATAGATTTTTTTTTTTTTTACATGAGCTCCACACAGGAGGCCCTGAGGAAAATAATTTCCCTCAGGGCCTATGTCATCTTTGAGTATGCTGTGTGGAGGGTTTTTTTTTAAGGAAAGGAAGGAGAGGAGAGTTCTGGGAAGGAAAAGGGTTTAAGGGGTGGGTAGGAATCTGGGGTTCAGTACGTCCTGGTCATCCGCCTCCAAGACCTAGACAAACCTCACCCCATGAACCCGGGCACCCCTGCTAAATCACCAAACGTAGCGAACCACTTGGGGTGACCTATGGTGGAGGTGTTGGTTATCCAATAAAGGTTCCCGGGGCGGCGGTACCCATTCCCGCCTCCCAAATTGATTGTATTATTAATGTGTTAACCTGAGCACTGTTTGTGTGGAGCGAAGACACCGTTTTGTGTACCATTTTTTTTTAATTAAGACCTGATTCCCCCCCCCCCCCCCCCCCCTTCCCCACCCCCACCCCCACCCCACCCTCATCTTAACCCACATTTATTAATAATATTATTTATTGTCCTCGCAGGTTTGTTTGTCAACGGAGCCCGTTGTTTGCGGGGTGCGAGAAATCTAGACGTGCGGTGTACTCTCGTGACTGCGAGCGCCGCTGTCCTGGGGAACTTTGACGTTGAACTTCCCGGTGCGGAGCGAGGACACCGTTTTGTGTACCACTTTTTTTTAATTAAGACCTGATTCCCCCCCCCCCTTCCCCACCCCCTCCCCACCCTCATCTTAACCCACATTTATTAATAATATTATTTATTGTCCTCGCAGGTTTGTTTGTGTGGTGCGAGGAATCTAGACGTGTGATGTACAGTTTTTCTCTCGTGACTGCGAGCGCCGCTGTCCTGGGGAACTTTGACGTTGAACTTCCCGGTGCCGGAGACCCGTTATATCTCTCTGAAAGTCCCCCGTAAGTATTATGTCAATTAAACAACTCTTTTCTAAAACAATAAAACTTCACAAACATAAATACAACAACAGCAGACAAGAAATAACAACTAACACGCATATCACTAACCTAACCTAACCCAACATAACCTAACCCAACCTAACCTAACTCCCCCGTCGAGTGATAATATTAATGTGTTAACCCGAGCGCTCTGTGTAGAGCGAACACTCCCTTTTGTGACATTTTTTTTTAAAATTTAGACCTGATTCCCCCCCCCCCCCCCCCCCTTCCCCACCCCCTCCCCACCCTCATCTTAACCCACATTTATTAATAATATTATTTATTGTCCTCGCAGGTTTGTTTGTCAACGGAGCCCGTTGTTTGTGGGGTGCGAGAAATCTAGACGTGCGGTGTACTCTCGTGACTGCGAGCGCCGCTGTCCCGGGGAACTTTGACGTTGACCTTCCCGGAGCCGTAGACTCGCTATATCTCTCTGAAAGTCCCCCCCGTAAGTATTATGTCAATTAAACAACTCTATTATAAAACAATAATCTTTCACAAACATAAATAAAACCACAGCAGACAAGAATTATTTCAACTAACATGCATATCACTAACACTAGGTCTTATAGAAAACTATTCACAATACATATATTGTGTTGCCTGTAGTATACCCTAATCACACTTTTTCTTATTGGATTAACATTACTCGAAGCCTTGCGCGCCTCAATCTGCTTCTCATCGAGGGACGATTCACTTTTAGGAAGATAAATTCTAATCATATCTTTGCAGTGTTGTCATCGCCCATCATAAAATTTCCGTCGCCTTTCCTAAACGCGTTCACTAAAGAAAATGAATACATACCAAGATTTAACAATAGCATCTCTGATAACATTCCATTTTCCAATTACGTATCTAAATTTCTCTAATAAAGAACAAAGAGTGTGTGTGACCTGCTAGGTATTATTATTATGCTTTACCCATTTCACGCTGATCGAGATTCATTTGTGGGCGGAGAATAATTATAATAAAATTAATATTATGATAATCACACAACCTGTCCGCAGCACACTGCTCATTGCTTACGTAATAATATAACGTTATGTACTATTGTAGCGTTGTTCATAAACTGTAACTAAAATGTACGTATGAAAACTACACGTTCTACGTGCACATCGTTTTGCTATTAAATTGTATATATAATATACTGTTGTTTGTAATTTATACATAATACACGCACCGTAACGTAAAATTTTTATTTTTTTTTCCCCAGCGTCTACTCCTCCGGAACTTCGACGGGGGTCAAAAGGATCAACTTATCATTGCATCACGCGCGAGTATTTTTTAAAATAAATACATATTTAAGAACATATTCATTAATTTGATGAAAAAAGAATAATATTATAATAATATAGTTTGGTCTCAAACCATTTGTTATATTTTGGTAAGAAATTAATGTCTCTTTTCGGCTTTAGAGGTCAGCACCGCATCCATCCATCCATAGTTTGTGTTATAATACTTTTACAGTAGTTATTACATAAATTCCCTCTACGCAGTAAGAGGTTGTTTATAAATATCAATTGTTAATTTCCTTCTCTTATCTCTCATTGTGCTGTGTATTAATAATGAATAAAAAAATGTTTGTTTTTATTGTTAGCAGCACATAATTCAAATTCTGCCGCCCCGGAGTTTAGTTCGCCTATTCGCCGCCAGAGACCAGACGTCAAACAGGGATCTATCTACCTAAGCTTCGCGTGTGGTTCGCGTCTGAGACAAACTTACTGGACTTGGATCTTCAGAGTTTTTTTTTTTTTTTTAACAGTCAGTTCAACTTGCAAAATGGAATTATAAAAATAATATTATTTTATTGGATTTTGTTTTTCTTTTTCACTCCTTTAGGTTATTTTTTTTTTGTTGTTGTTTAATGTTTAAATTTATTTAACGAGATAATTAATTGTGGAATTATCATGTGTGCGGTATGGAATTTCTCCGCTTTTGCAATTACACAGCTTTAACTTACCGATTGTTATTTAAAGTAATGAAATATATATTTGATTAGATAATATAATATTTTTAAATAAAATAGATACTTATATTTATTATAATATTGACATTTCGACTTTTGCATTATGATGTAATAGTAATGAAAATATTGGCGGCCCTAATAAGGGCCTTTTGTTTTGTATGACTTGGGACGACGAGACGACGGACGATGTGTGTGTTGATGATGATGATTTGTTGTCGTGTTGTTCGGTGTCGGGTGTCGTGGGGGTCTGTGGGGCTCCTCACTTGGAGCTGGTGTACTTGGTGACAGCCTTGGTGCCCTCGGACACGGCGTGCTTGGCCAGCTCTCCGGGAAGGAGCAGCCTGACGGCGGTCTGGATCTCCCTGCTGGTGATGGTGGACCTCTTGTTGTAGTGGGCCAGGCGGGAGGCCTCGGCGGCGATGCGCTCGAAGATGTCGTTCACGAAGCTGTTCATGATGCTCATCGCCTTGGAGGAGATACCGGTGTCGGGGTGCACCTGCTTCAGCACTTTGTAGATGTAGATTGCGTAGCTCTCCTTCCTCCTGCGTTTGTTCTTCTTCTTGTCTCCCTTGGAGATGTTCTTCTGGGCCTTGCCCGACTTCTTGGCTGCTTTTCCACTGGTCTTGGGCGGCATCTTGCTTGCTGTCGGAGACTTTTTTGGTAGGACTTTTTTTTTTTTTTCATTTACTAGATTCTTATGTATCTTGAGGAGATGAATCATTTAAATTTTTTTTTTTTTTTTTTTTCATTTACTAGATTCTTATGTATCTTGAGGAGATGAATCATTTAAATTTACTGAATTTAAAGTTAATGTTCTTTATACAAATAGAACGGCGTCATATGCGCCTTGCAATTTTTTACCTCATGTGGGTATTTAAAAATAGTACCTGGCTATTATAGACTTAGAGGTCATGTATTTTGTCGGTAGGGAAAAATTGTTATCTAAAAACCCTACTAAAATTGCATGTTTTGCATAGCTCAACAAAGCAACCGGCATCAAGCAAGGGAAATATATACATACGTGTGTGTTTGTGTTATGTTGGGAGTGGGAAGGAGTCGGTCATGTCCTTTTATTTGGAGCTCATCCGCATTTGCCTTTGGGAATAAGGAAACCATGAAAAACCTTATCCGGGAGGAGTCGGCCGACAGTCAACATGAAACTGTGCGGCCTTCAGTGATTTCAGTAGATGAAATCCTGCATTTTGTGGTGATGGGTGTGGGTGTCTGTTTTTATGTGATATATACTTTATGGGAATTTTTAGGATAAACTTACATACATATAGATAAAATAAATATTATTATATAAATATATACATAGATATATAGACATAAGTTGTGGGGAGGGGTCTGGTGATTGGGAATACCTACCGATCGCTCAGTCATCCGCGTCTGATTCGGGATTGTGCCAAATGTGATTAAGGTCCATCAGAATATGTTTGGGTAGTCTGTGTTTGTACCTGAAAGGGAGATCGCTAGGTGCATTGTATTGACCGATTTCTCTGATGAGTTTATTTTTACTATGTTGAAGTGACTTGTAAAATCGGTCGGTCAGTCTGTGTGTGTATTCAAATAAGGTCGGTATTTCTTCTCTTGCATGTAGTCTTTTCAAGTTTGTTCTGAGTCTTGTGTTGTACGTGATTTTAATGCAGAGATTTTGTAAGGTCTGTAGTTTTGTGTGGTCAGAGTGGGAGATGCTGCCCCACACGGGGATAGCATGAGTCAGTACCGGTCGAATGAGCGAATAGTAGATCAGGAGTTTGGTTCTAGGAAGTAGCGGACTTCTTCTGTTGAAGATTGGCTTCATCGCGCCGACTGCCTTTCTGGCTTTCACGTGCATCTTGGCTACGTGAGACTTCCAGTTGAGACGTGAGTCCATTGTGAGGCCCAGGTAGACGACCTCATCTTTCCATTCTAGGACGTGTCCTCCCATTTCGATGTTGACGTCTGGTATTCTTATTTTATTTTTCCTCGAGTACATTATGACTTCGGTCTTCGCCTCGTTCAGTTTGAGTCGCCATTTTTTGTAGAACTCTACGAGTGCGTCGAGCGCCCTCTGTAGGTATATGGCTGCCATGTCTGCTTGCGTCGAGGAAACGTAAAGTTTGACGTCGTCTGCATAGATGGAAAGGTTGCATCTCTCGTCATGTGGGATGTCGTGCGTGAAGATGTTGAAGAGGTGAGGTCCCAGTAGGCTACCCTGTGGCACGCCTTTTGGAATCTCACGTAGTGTCGACAGCGCGTTCCTGATGAAGACTTGGAAGGATCTGTTCTTGAGGTATTCTTGTATCACTCTCGTTAGGTATATGGGCGTGTTCAGTCTGTGTAGTTTGTGCAGGAGCCCTTTTATCCAAACGGTGTCAAATGCCTTTTCCAAGTCTAGCAGTGCAGCGGCGGTGTAGCGATTTTCGTTGAATCTTCTCGCGATGAATTCCGCTACTCTGGATAGCTGGTGGGTGGTGGAATGCCTTTTCCTAAATCCGAATTGTTCGTCTGGTAAAGTGTCTTCGTGGTGTGGTAGAAGTCTGTTGAGAATCACCTGTTCAAATACCTTGCTCAGCGTGGAGAGTAGGCTAATCGGCCGATAGTTTGTCGGCTGCTTCTTGTCCTTGTTTGGCTTGGAAAAGGGCAGCACGGTCGCCGTTTTCCAGATCTCGGGGAAATGTCCGATGGTGAGGCAGGCATTGAACAGTTTGGTGATGAAGATGATGGCTTTCTGAGGTAGATGTTTCAGTAGGATGTTATGTATTTGATCGCTTCCCGGCGCCTTATTTGTCTTCAATCGCCTGATAATGACGGCTACTTCGCTCGGTGTGCTGAAGTGAATATCGGCGGCGTTCGTCTGCTCGGCTTGTTCGAGGTTTCTTAGAGACTCTTCTACTAGTCGATCCGTTTCTGGGTCCGATAGGCCGTCCGTGGCTGCGTAGGCTCTCTCGAATCCATCGGCGAGCGCGTTTGCTTTTTCTTCGAGTGAAAGTGCCAACCCTGATCCGTCTAGCTTCTCTAGCGGGGGAATCGCGTGATCCTCGTGTCTCAGCGCTTTTGCCATTTTCCATAGGCTGTTGTCCTTTGGCGTGAGTGACGTAACTTTCTTCGTCCAAAGTTCGCGTCTGAGGTCGGTGATCTCCTGCTTGATTTCCCGCTGTAGAGTGTTGTAGGCCGTTTTGAAGTAGCCGTCGCGCGTGTGATGGTAGATGCGTCGCAGGCGATTTTTTCTCCTTAATGAGCGATAAGACGTGCTCGGGAAGCTTGATCGTGAATGTCTGTTCGTCTTTGAGGGGGATGAAAGTGTCTTGTGCAATTTGGATGATTTCGGTCAGAGTGCTTGCGGCTTCGTCGATCTCTTCCTTTGAGCGCAGAGTTGCCGACGTGAGATGTATCCGTTCGTTAATCTCTTTTTTGAATCCTTCCCAGTCGGCGTCCTTGTAGTTTCGCCGCTTTCTGGGGCTCCTTGAAGTCGTTCCTCCTATACTGAAGCTCACGGGCAGGTGGTCCGACGACAGTTCGTCCAGCGTGCGCAATGGCGAGATGGTCTTGGCGTTCTTCTCAAGTACTATATCCAGAGTACTTGGGTAAATTGCGTGTGCTGAGTGGTAAGTCGGTTTGTCCGGCGCCATTATCGTGTAGTTGTGCGTCTGCATATGTGAAAAGAGCGTTTTCCCATTCGCGTTGCCTCTGTAGTTGTTCCAATAATTGTGCTTGGCGTTCAGATCTCCTCCTAGAATGACAATAGGGCGCAAATTAAGTAATTTATCGAGATCTTCTCTAACCAGTAGGTTGGGATGGTTGCAGTAGGCGGCGATGATGGTATGCGCTCTATCCTCTATGGTGACTTCGATAATCGTGGCTTCGGTATGCTTCAACTTCGGAGTAGGGATTCTTGTAGATGTAATGGTTTGACGAACGAATATGGCGGTGCCTCCGCCTGCGCCCTCCGGTCGGTCGTCTCGGTGTACTTCGAAGCCGGGCACTCTCAGGGGAATGTCAGGTTTGAGATGAGTTTCTGTAATGAGAAAAATGTCAATGTTAGTATTGTTTGCCAGAGCGAGCAATTCGTCAATTTTAAAACGGATGCTGTGGGCATTCCACAGGAGGACGTTCACCATCTGGGGATTAGACATTGATGGTGGACGTGATGAGATCCATCAGGATCCATGCCCTCTCCAACTCGTTGGATCCAGCTGCGGCCAACTGCGGTTGCACCCGTCTCAATCCCTGTAGCAGGGCCATCATCAGTTGGGCTTTTGGTAGGACTTTTTTTTTTTTTTTTTTTCATTTACTAGATTCTTATGTATCTTGAGGAGATGAATCATTTAAATTTACTGAATTTAAAGTTAATGTTCTTTATACAAATAGAACGGCGTCATATGCGCCTTGCAATTTTTACCTCATGTGGGTATTTAAAAATAGTACCTGGCTATTATAGACTTAGAGGTCATGTATTTTGTCGGTAGGGAAAAGTTGTTATGTAAAAACCCTACTAAAATTGCATGTTTTGCATAGCTCAACAAAGCAACCGGCATCAAGCAAGGGAAATATATACATACGTGTGTGTTTGTGTTATGTTGGGAGTGGGAAGGAGTCGGTCATGTCCTTTTATTTGGAGCTCTTCCGCATTTGCCTTTGGGAATAAGGAAACCATGAAAAACCTTATCCGGGAGGAGTCGGCCGACAGTCAACATGAAACTGTGCGGCCTTCAGTGATTTCAGTAGATGAAATCCTGCATTTTGTGGTGATGGGTGTGGGTGTCTGTTTTTATGTGATATATACTTTATGGGAATTTTTAGGATAAACTTACATACATATAGATAAAATAAATATTATTATATAAATATATACATAGATATATAGACATAAGTTGTGGGGAGGGGTCTGGTGATTGGGAATACCTACCGATCGCTCAGTCATCCGCGTCTGATTCGGGATTGTGCCAAATGTGATTAAGGTCCATCAGAATATGTTTGGGTAGTCTGTGTTTGTACCTGAAAGGAAGATCGCTAGGTGCATTGTATTGACCGATTTCTCTGATGAGTTTATTTTTACTATGTTGAAGTGACTTGTAAAATCGGTCGGTCAGTCTGTGTGTGTATTCAAATAAGGTCGGTATTTCTTCTCTTGCATGTAGTCTTTTCAAGTTTGTTCTGAGTCTTGTGTTGTACGTGATTTTAATGCAGAGATTTTGTAAGGTCTGTAGTTTTGTGTGGTCAGAGTGGGAGATGCTGCCCCACACGGGGATAGCATGAGTCAGTACCGGTCGAATGAGCGAATAGTAGATCAGGAGTTTGGTTCTAGGAAGTAGCGGACTTCTTCTGTTGAAGATTGGCTTCATCGCGCCGACTGCCTTTCTGGCTTTCACGTGCATCTTGGCTACGTGAGACTTCCAGTTGAGACGTGAGTCCATTGTGAGGCCCAGGTAGACGACCTCATCTTTCCATTCTAGGACGTGTCCTCCCATTTCGATGTTGACGTCTGGTATTCTTATTTTATTTTTCCTCGAGTACATTATGACTTCGGTCTTCGCCTCGTTCAGTTTGAGTCGCCATTTTTTGTAGAACTCTACGAGTGCGTTGAGCGCCCTCTGTAGGTATATGGCTGCCATGTCTGCTTGCGTCGAGGAAACGTAAAGTTTGACGTCGTCTGCATAGATGGAAAGGTTGCATCTCTCGTCATGGGGGATGTCGTGCGTGAAGATGTTGAAGAGGTGAGGTCCCAGTAGGCTACCCTGTGGCACGCCTTTTGGAATCTCACGTAGTGTCGACAGCGCGTTCCTGATGAAGACTTGGAAGGATCTGTTCTTGAGGTATTCTTGTATCACTCTCGTTAGGTATATGGGCGTGTTCAGTCTGTGTAGTTTGTGCAGGAGCCCTTTTATCCAAACGGTGTCAAATGCCTTTTCCAAGTCTAGCAATGCAGCGGCGGTGTAGCGATTTTCGTTGAATCTTCTCGCGATGAATTCCGCTACTCTGGATAGCTGATGGGTGGTGGAATGCCTTTTCCTAAATCCGAATTGTTCGTCTGGCAAAGTGTCTTCGTGGTGTGGCAGAAGTCTGTTGAGAATCACCTGTTCAAATACCTTGCTCAGCGTGGAGAGTAGGCTAATCGGCCGATAGTTTGTCGGCTGCTTCTTGTCCTTATTTGGCTTGGAAAAGGGCAGCACGGTCGCCGTTTTCCAGATCTCGGGGAAATGTCCGATGGTGAGGCAGGCATTGAACAGCTTGGTGATGAAGATGATGGCTTTCTGAGGTAGATGTTTCAGTAGGATGTTATGTATTTGATCGCTTCCCGGCGCCTTATTTGTCTTCAATCGCCTGATAATGACGGCTACTTCGCTCGGTGTGCTGAAGTGAATATCGGCGGCGTTCGTCTGCTCGGCTTGTTCGAGGTTTCTTAGAGACTCTTCTACTAGTCGATCCGTTTCCGGGTCCGATAGGCCGTCCGTGGCTGCGTAGGCTCTCTCGAATCCATCGGCGAGCGCGTTTGCTTTTTCTTCGAGTGAAAGTGCCAACCCTGATCCGTCTAGCTTCTCTAGCGGGGGAATCGCGTGATCCTCGTGTCTCAGCGCTTTTGCCATTTTCCATAGGCTGTTGTCCTTTGGCGTGAGTGACGTAACTTTCTTCGTCCAAAGTTCGCGTCTGAGGTCGGTGATCTCCTGCTTGATTTCCCGCTGTAGAGAGTTGTAGGCCGTTTTGAAGTAGCCGTCGCGCGTGTGATGGTAGATGCGTCGCAGGCGATTTTTCTCCTTAATGAGCGATAAGACGTGCTCGGGAAGCTTGATCGTGAATGTCTGTTCGTCTTTGAGGGGGATGAAAGTGTCTTGTGCAATTTGGATGATTTCGGTCAGAGTGCTTGCGGCTTCGTCGATCTCTTCCTTTGAGCGCAGAGTTGCCGACGTGAGATGTATCCGTTCGTTAATCTCTTTTTTGAATCCTTCCCAGTCGGCGTCCTTGTAGTTTCGCCGCTTTCTGGGGCTCCTTGAAGTCGTTCCTCCTATACTGAAGCTCACGGGCAGGTGGTCCGACGACAGTTCGTCCAGCGTGCGCAATGGCGAGATGGTCTTGGCGTTCTTCTCAAGTACTATATCCAGAGTACTTGGGTACATTGCGTGTGCTGAGTGGTAAGTCGGTTTGTCCGGCGCCATTATCGTGTAGTTGTGCGTCTGCATATGTGAAAAGAGCGTTTTCCCATTCGCGTTGCCTCTGTAGTTGTTCCAATAATTGTGCTTGGCGTTCAGATCTCCTCCTAGAATGACAATAGGGCGCAAATTAAGTAATTTATCGAGATCTTCTCTAACCAGTAGGTTGGGATGGTTGCAGTAGGCGGCGATGATAGTATGCGCTCTATCCTCTATGGTGACTTCGATAATCGTGGCTTCAGTATGCTTCAACTTCGGAGTAGGGATTCTTGTAGATGTAATGGTTTGACGAACGAATATGGCGGTGCCTCCGCCTGCGCCCTCTTGTCGGTCGTCTCGGTGTACTTCGAAGCCGGGCACTCTCAGGGGAATGTCGGGTTTGAGATGAGTTTCTGTAATGAGAAAAATGTCAATGTTAGTATTGTTTGCCAGAGCGAGCAATTCGTCAATTTTGAAACGGATGCTGTGGGCATTCCACAGGTGGACGTTCACCATCTGGGGATCAGACATTGATGGTGGACGTGATGAGATCCATCAGGATCCATGCCCTCTCCAACTCGTTGGAGCCAGCTGCGGCCAACTGCGGTTGCACCCGTCTCAATCCCTGGAGCAGGGCCATCATCAGTTGTGCGTCTCCTGCGCCGGTGTATGCCTCTCCTGCGGGCTTCTGCGTGCGGGACTGCGTATGGGGCTGCGAGCGGGGCTGCTCCTCGTGCTGCTCCTCACGCTGCTCCTCGCGCTGTTGGGAGGCCGTGTTTCCGCGGGCCACGTTGGCCCAGCTGCGTCCGTCGGTCCTCGAGGTCTGCTGGGCATGTGGCCCGCTGGTTCCTGGTGCTTGGCGCCGGTTCTGTCGCTGGTGCTGCTGTAGCGAAGCGACGTAGGCTATCCTCTTCGGGCAGCCCCTGTAGTTGGCGGGATGGGGGCCTCCGCAGTTGCAGCACGCGGCGGGCTCGTCCCTGGTGGTCTTGGGGCACTCGGCGGAGGCGTGCTCCACTAGACATTTCACACACCTCGCGGTGTGTGAGCAGTTGCGGGACCCGTGCCCGAAGTCCTGGCAGCGGTAGCACTGTGTCCCGTGCTGCAGGTGGTTGCTTCGGTGTTTTTGCAGGCGGATCCTGCAGTGGCATAAGTATTTGACAGCCGCCCTCAGCTGGCCCATGTTCACTTCCTTATTGAAGGTGGCCAGGTATATCGGATATTCTGCTGCGGCGGTCGTCATCCTGACGACTTTCACCGGGGGGAAGCCTTGTTCAGTAAGATCCGCTGCGATCTCCTCCGTCTCGATGTTTGGCAGGCCCTTGATGACCGCCTTTTTGAGCTTTTCCGCCTCCGCTGTGTAGGTGTGGAAGCCACGCGCCTCCGCACGCAGCCCGTTGGTAAGGGCACGGTGGTCCGTCATGCTGTGAACGATGATGTTCACTTTTCCGCCCGATCTGTACTGCACTTTAAATTTAGAGTGCCCGATGTGGCCCTGCACCGCTGTGGTGACCTGCCCGTGTGAGAGTGTCCCCAGGGTCATCACGACCGGGGGAACACGGTCCTTCCTGGCGGCGCTCGTGGTACCTGTGGAAGAGTGAGAAAAGTTATTAATATTTTGGCGCTTTGGTTGCGACGCGCCGCCGCCTTCTGTTACTTCAGTTAAGTTACCAAACCGGTTGCCGATTACAACCGGTTTCGATTGCTGCGGTGAAAGGGGCCTCTTCACTGTGTTGGTCGGCCTAGTCCATCCTTCTTCCTGGCGGGTCATCTCCATCTCTTGGGCGGGCTGCTGGAATCTGGGGGGCGGCACATAGCCCGAAGCTGGGCCTATTGGGGGGCGGCTGGACCCGGCTGCAGGGGCGGTCTCAGGCATCTTGGGGGGCGGTAGGGGGATGGCTGCCGGCTTCGTCCTCGGGTCAGCTGTGTGGGGTAGCAGTGGCTGTTCTGGTTGGGAGGCTGGGACCTTGATGGTCCCAGTTTTGGTCCGGTATTGATCGAAGAGCCGCGCGGGGATCATCCGCACGGCAGGTGTCCTGTATTTCTTTTGGTAGGACGGCGCTAAAATTCCTCTTTACCTACTTTTAAAACGTGGCGGCGTTTAAAGAGGCCCTCTTTCACCTGGGAGTGAAAGAGGGTGTTACACTACCTACCTGTAGCGGAGTAGCGCCGCCCGTCTACAGCGGAGGGGCCGAGGGGGACCGTTGTTCGCCTGCCCGCCGAGAACGTAAATAAGCGCCCGGTTGAGGGCAATTCAAAAAAATATTCCCAGACTCGCATTACCGAGTCTGCCATTCCGCTATCGAAGCAGTTCGCAAGCACCCGACCCCCGCATCATGTCAGGCCGTGGCAAAGGAGGCAAAGTGAAGGGAAAGGCAAAGTCCCGCTCTAACCGCGCCGGACTCCAGTTCCCCGTCGGACGTATCCACCGTCTGCTGAGGAAGGGCAATTACGCCGAGAGGGTGGGAGCCGGTGCCCCCGTCTACCTGGCCGCCGTCATGGAATACCTAGCAGCTGAGGTGCTGGAGCTGGCCGGAAACGCGGCTAGGGACAATAAAAAGACCAGGATCATCCCCCGCCATCTGCAGCTGGCCATCCGAAACGACGAGGAGCTCAACAAGCTGCTCTCCGGCGTGACCATTGCTCAAGGAGGCGTTCTTCCCAATATTCAGGCCGTACTCCTGCCCAAGAAAACCGAAAAGAAGGCATAAATAATTTTGACAGCGACAGACACACACAACAGCGTGATCATCATCGTCCCGACACACCATCCACATGACGTGATTCATTATTTAAAAAAAGGCCCTTCTCAGGGCCGCCAATTTTTCATTAATTTTAAAATGCAAAAGTCGTTATGTTATGTAGGTATTATTATTATTACACACAGAAAAAAAAAAAAAATTCATCATGGTCCAATATTCTATTCATGCATTATTGGCGAAAAGTGAACTGATAACGATAGACGCAGAGGGCGAACACCTACCCACCCACTTTATTTGACTTTAGACAGGTTTGATGTGTAATAATGGCAAATTATAGTAAAATAACTTGATTTACAAGCTCTAGCTCCTTCATAATGATGGGAAAGATGATTTTATTGCGTCTAGTCGTATTATTACATTATATTTTCGAGTGTTTTATGACTATTATTCATGCATTCGGACATTTATTTAGAACACCGCTTTGATTTTTACGATAGTTTGACAGTTGACAATGACCACAGACAATGACAGATCTAGATGGACAATCATCGATAGTAGTGATTAGACAACGTAAATAATGATGGATGTGGACGAGTTGAATGACCACAGACAATGACAGATCTAGATGGACAATCGATAGTGAGATTAAAAAAGAACATAGATAATGGTGGATATGGGGTGTGTTTGCATAAGCTAAGCCATTTTCGAAAGAGTAATTTGCAATGGAACATTTTGCGGTGACGTTTCGAGTCTTTGTGTGACGTTTCGCGTCGAAATTGGAATGGTCAGTTGACCCGACTACTACTTGGGTGGTGGTGATAATCATAGTGTTGGTTGGTCACTTTTTGGTATTTACGAATATTCATTCAAGATGTTTTACGATACTCACTACCCTTTTATGACCTGACCATATAATAATAGCGTATTCCAGAATGCAACCAGTAGAGGATTACGAAAGAATAATATTATCCGGCTCGAAGGACCGACCATGCAAAGAAATAAACGACTTTAAAAATAAAATTAAAAAAACGATGGATATGGGTGATTGCTCGAGTCATTTTCGAAAGAGTAATTTGCAATAGAACCTTTTGCGGCCCTGATAAGGGCCATTTTGTTTGACGTTTCGCGTCGATTGGATCGAAATTGGAATGGTGAGATGTTGTTGATTCGTTTGTTTCGATCTTAGAGCCGACTATTACTGGTGGCGGTGATAGTGACTGACTGATTGCTGGTTGATAGTGACGGGCTTAAGCACGCTCGCCGCGGATGCGTCTCGCTAGCTGGATGTCCTTGGGCATGATGGTGACGCGCTTGGCGTGGATCGCGCACAGGTTGGTGTCCTCGAAGAGGCCGACAAGATAGGCCTCGCTAGCTTCCTGCAGGGCCATTACAGCAGAACTCTGGAAGCGCAGGTCGGTCTTGAAGTCCTGGGCGATCTCGCGCACCAGCCGCTGGAAGGGCAGCTTGCGGATCAGCAGCTCGGTGCTTTTCTGGTAGCGACGGATCTCGCGAAGGGCGACCGTCCCGGGCCTGTAGCGATGGGGCTTCTTAACTCCCCCGGTTGCGGGCGCACTTTTTCTCGCCGCTTTCGTGGCCAATTGCTTCCGGGGTGCCTTGCCTCCGGTCGATTTGCGGGCGGTCTGCTTTGTACGTGCCATGGCTGGGGGGTATGGTTATGTTCCAAAAAATTGCAGCAATTACACAATGAGCTCACCATACGGGTAAACGGCCGTATTTATAGAGAACGGGCCGCAATAGTAAGGCGACATGCCATTGGTCGCTTTGGGAGTGAATCGAGCAAGGTTGCCAATGCGCACGTTCTAAAATATCCACAATAGATGTTAAAATTCCAAAAAAAAAAAAAAAAAAATTGCTGAAAACTAAATGATAATTCTCACAAGTCAACTCCATAAATTTATTTTATTTTATTTTCCTTTTTTTTTTTTTTTTTTTTTTTTTCTCCTCTCTTTTTGCTTATTTCCCTCCCTTTTTTTTGTTCTTCTTAAAATTCCAATTAAAATTCATCGCTTTCGCTTGCCCAGCCGCATCGACAAAATACCCAATCGGTTTAAATTCTTAGAAATTCGCTATTTCTGCTATTTCACTTGTAGCATCGCCGCCTAGTTTGAACAACTAAGACCAATGTTTCAAACAATAAATTAGTTGGCATCCCTGGAGTCACGCGATCGGCGCGTGGGGCGCCATAGTCGGTGTTGCCAGAGTGAATATATACGAGCAAAAATCCCCGTCCGTCAAAATTCAGTCGTTATTCGTCCGCTCTACTGAGCGGTTGTCCTCGCGCAGAAAATAAACTAACCTCAAAGACACCATGACCGGTCGCGGAAAGGGAGGAAAAGGACTCGGAAAGGGTGGAGCTAAGCGTCACAGGAAGGTGCTCCGTGATAACATCCAGGGCATCACGAAGCCGGCCATCCGCCGTCTCGCTCGCAGGGGAGGTGTCAAGCGTATCTCCGGCCTGATCTACGAGGAGACTCGCGGCGTGCTGAAGGTGTTCCTGGAGAACGTGATCAGGGATGCTGTCACCTACACCGAGCACGCCAAGAGGAAGACCGTCACCGCAATGGACGTCGTGTACGCACTGAAGCGCCAGGGTCGCACCCTGTACGGATTCGGCGGATAAGCTGCATCACGACCATCATCTCTACAACAACGACCACCACACCTGTTGATTGTTGTTTATTATACCAGACTACACACTACTTGGCAGTGTCTCCGTATAACTAACTATGATAACATAACACAAACGGCCCTTCTCAGGGCCACCATTATGTTCAAGCCGTTGCATGCATCTTATACAATATTCTCGGACCGCCCGCAAAGTTGTATTAAATAATTGACTAGTCTGTAAATAGCCAGGTAACATTTTTAATACCCGCACGGGGTAAAAAAATTATATGCGTTCCCATACTCCACAACTACCCAAGATGGATGGAGAAGATCGAGTAACCTGGCGATGATGCAAAAGTGAGGGAGGAACGGTCCCCTTGCTTTGCATCTGGATTCGACGCAGCCACGTTATAGGTTTTTAGCTAGGATATAGATGTAGTATGGGCCACAGGTATGATTAATCCTTTTAATATATAAATCTTGTTATACATCCACTCTTTTATTTTTTTTTATATTTCCAAGCTTCACAACATTGAATAAAATAACAGTGCCCACGCTCTGATGGGAGTATTTCATGCCTACCGACACAGTCCAGCATATCTCGTACCCACGAGATTTGGCGTCCAAGATCCCATGGGATTAAAGCTGATAACTGTGTACCTTTATGTATAACCCTGTAACTATAACATTTAATACACCCACTTAATAAGAGGTGTAAATGTCGTGATAACGTGACCACAAAGTAGGTACAAATCACAACACAACCATCCAGTGTCATTACCCTGTAGCGTATTTAAAAAGGAGTGTGTTGCTCTAGATTCCAAGATGCATGAGTAATAATAAAGGTAAATATTAACCAGAGCATGAGACATAATAAAACTCTCAATTATAAAACAAGATTTATTAATTTACAATCACATCGTGGGTGTTATCTAGTATTGTATAAATTAGTTAATTTGATGAGAGATTAGATCTACAGGTCGTGCCTTATCTCGAAGAGAGAAGGTATGAGATATATAAGTTAAAGTCACATATTTCTATAAAATGTATAAAAAACAGTTAAATGAATTTGCGGGCGCCATCCTAATATTTAGGTAGATTAGGAAAACTACTGAAGCTAAGATGGATAGATAAACCATGGTAATAATTATTAGATTAAGGTTAAACTACATTACGAAAGATCGCCGTGTGATTCCATTGTTCCCCGTGTGAGCTCCGTGACCGGCTACCCAAACCGCTCGTCAGGTGTTGATAAGTCCGCTCCTGCTCGCTTCCAGAAAGTAACTCAACTACCTCCGATGAACGTTCTCTCCAGACCCCCGTCAGCCGGCGAGGTCACGTGGTTATGTAAATAGTGCTTGCCAGTTAAAGTAGTGATGTGACGAAAGCGTAGACACTGCTACAACCCATTCAACAGTTTAGAGCGGGACTTTGCCTTTCCCTTCACTTTGCCTCCTTTGCCACGGCCTGACATGATGCGGGGGTCGGGTGCTTGCGAACTGCTTCGATAGCGGAATGGCAGACTCGGTAATGCGAGTCTGGGAATATTTTTTTGAATTGCCCTCAACCGGGCGCTTATTTACGTTCTCGGCGGGCAGGCGAACAACGGTCCCCCTCGGCCCCTCCGCTGTAGACGGGCGGCGCTACTCCGCTACAGGTAGGTAGTGTAACACCCTCTTTCACTCCCAGGTGAAAGAGGGCCTCTTTAAACGCCGCCACGTTTTAAAAGTAGGTAAAGAGGAATTTTAGCGCCGTCCTACCAAAAGCCCAACTGATGATGGCCCTGCTACAGGGATTGAGACGGGTGCAACCGCAGTTGGCCGCAGCTGGATCCAACGAGTTGGAGAGGGCATGGATCCTGATGGATCTCATCACGTCCACCATCAATGTCTAATCCCCAGATGGTGAACGTCCTCCTGTGGAATGCCCACAGCATCCGTTTTAAAATTGACGAATTGCTCGCTCTGGCAAACAATACTAACATTGACATTTTTCTCATTACAGAAACTCATCTCAAACCCGACATTCCCCTGAGAGTGCCCGGCTTCGAAGTACACCGAGACGACCGACCGGAGGGCGCAGGTGGAGGCACCGCCATATTCGTTCGTCAAACCATTACATCTACAAGAATCCCTACTCCGAAGTTGAAGCATACCGAAGCCACGATTATCGAAGTCACCATAGAGGATAGAGCGCATACCATCATCGCCGCCTACTGCAACCATCCCAACCTACTGGTTAGAGAAGATCTCGATAAATTACTTAATTTGCGCCCTATTGTCATTCTAGGAGGAGATCTGAACGCCAAGCACAATTATTGGAACAACTACAGAGGCAACGCGAATGGGAAAACGCTCTTTTCACATATGCAGACGCACAACTACACGATAATGGCGCCGGACAAACCGACTTACCACTCAGCACACGCAATTTACCCAAGTACTCTGGATATAGTACTTGAGAAGAACGCCAAGACCATCTCGCCATTGCGCACGCTGGACGAACTGTCGTCGGACCACCTGCCCGTGAGCTTCAGTATAGGAGGAACGACTTCAAGGAGCCCCAGAAAGCGGCGAAACTACAAGGACGCCGACTGGGAAGGATTCAAAAAAGAGATTAACGAACGGATACATCTCACGTCGGCAACTCTGCGCTCAAAGGAAGAGATCGACGAAGCCGCAAGCACTCTGACCGAAATCATCCAAATTGCACAAGACACTTTCATCCCCCTCAAAGACGAACAGACATTCACGATCAAGCTTCCCGAGCACGTCTTATCGCTCATTAAGGAGAAAAATCGCCTGCGACGCATCTACCATCACACGCGCGACGGCTACTTCAAAACGGCCTACAACACTCTACAGCGGGAAATCAAGCAGGAGATCACCGACCTCAGACGCGAACTTTGGACGAAGAAAGTTACGTCACTCACGCCAAAGGACAACAGCCTATGGAAAATGGCAAAAGCGCTGAGACACGAGGATCACGCGATTCCCCCGCTAGAGAAGCTAGACGGATCAGGGTTGGCACTTTCACTCGAAGAAAAAGCAAACGCGCTCGCCGATGGATTCGAGAGAGCCTACGCAGCCACGGACGGCCTATCGGACCCAGAAACGGATCGACTAGTAGAAGAGTCTCTAAGAAACGGTTAGGTTAGGTTAGGTTAGGTTAGGTTAGGTTAGGTTAGGTTAGGTTAGGTTAGGTTAGGTTAGGTTAGGTTAGGTTAGGTTAGGTTAGGTTAGGTTAGGTTAGGTTAGGTTAGGTTAGGTTAGGTTAGGTTAGGTTAGGTTAGGTTAGGTTAGGTTAGGTTAGGTTAGGTTAGGTTAGGTTAGGTTAGGTTAGGTTAGGTTAGGTTAGGTTAGGTTAGGTTAGGTTAGGTTAGGTTAGGTTAGGTTAGGTTAGGTTAGGTTAGGTTAGGTTAGGTTAGGTTAGGTTAGGTTAGGTTAGGTTAGGTTAGGTTAGGTTAGGTTAGGTTAGGTTAGGTTAGGTTAGGTTAGGTTAGGTTAGGTTAGGTTAGGTTAGGTTAGGTTAGGTTAGGTTAGGTTAGGTTAGGTTAGGTTAGGTTAGGTTAGGTTAGGTTAGGTTAGGTTAGGTTAGGTTAGGTTAGGTTAGGTTAGGTTAGGTTAGGTTAGGTTAGGTTAGGTTAGGTTAGGTTAGGTTAGGTTAGGTTAGGTTAGGTTAGGTTAGGTTAGGTTAGGTTAGGTTAGGTTAGGTTAGGTTAGGTTAGGTTAGGTTAGGTTAGGTTAGGTTAGGTTAGGTTAGGTTAGGTTAGGTTAGGTTAGGTTAGGTTAGGTTAGGTTAGGTTAGGTTAGGTTAGGTTAGGTTAGGTTAGGTTAGGTTAGGTTAGGTTAGGTTAGGTTAGGTTAGGTTAGGTTAGGTTAGGTTAGGTTAGGTTAGGTTAGGTTAGGTTAGGTTAGGTTAGGTTAGGTTAGGTTAGGTTAGGTTAGGTTAGGTTAGGTTAGGTTAGGTTAGGTTAGGTTAGGTTAGGTTAGGTTAGGTTAGGTTAGGTTAGGTTAGGTTAGGTTAGGTTAGGTTAGGTTAGGTTAGGTTAGGTTAGGTTAGGTTAGGTTAGGTTAGGTTAGGTTAGGTTAGGTTAGGTTAGGTTAGGTTAGGTTAGGTTAGGTTAGGTTAGGTTAGGTTAGGTTAGGTTAGGTTAGGTTAGGTTAGGTTAGGTTAGGTTAGGTTAGGTTAGGTTAGGTTAGGTTAGGTTAGGTTAGGTTAGGT
This sequence comes from Limnephilus rhombicus, assembly GCA_929108145.2. NCBI lineage: Eukaryota > Metazoa > Arthropoda > Insecta > Trichoptera > Limnephilidae > Limnephilus > Limnephilus rhombicus. Next base: position 90,359 of record OV815296.1, on the reverse strand, counting down.
TAGGTTAGGTTAGGTTAGGTTAGGTTAGGTTAGGTTAGGTTAGGTTAGGTTAGGTTAGGTTAGGTTAGGTTAGGTTAGGTTAGGTTAGGTTAGGTTAGGTTAGGTTAGGTTAGGTTAGGTTAGGTTAGGTTAGGTTAGGTTAGGTTAGGTTAGGTTAGGTTAGGTTAGGTTAGGTTAGGTTAGGTTAGGTTAGGTTAGGTTAGGTTAGGTTAGGTTAGGTTAGGTTAGGTTAGGTTAGGTTAGGTTAGGTTAGGTTAGGTTAGGTTAGGTTAGGTTAGGTTAGGTTAGGTTAGGTTAGGTTAGGTTAGGTTAGGTTAGGTTAGGTTAGGTTAGGTTAGGTTAGGTTAGGTTAGGTTAGGTTAGGTTAGGTTAGGTTAGGTTAGGTTAGGTTAGGTTAGGTTAGGTTAGGTTAGGTTAGGTTAGGTTAGGTTAGGTTAGGTTAGGTTAGGTTAGGTTAGGTTAGGTTAGGTTAGGTTAGGTTAGGTTAGGTTAGGTTAGGTTAGGTTAGGTTAGGTTAGGTTAGGTTAGGTTAGGTTAGGTTAGGTTAGGTTAGGTTAGGTTAGGTTAGGTTAGGTTAGGTTAGGTTAGGTTAGGTTAGGTTAGGTTAGGTTAGGTTAGGTTAGGTTAGGTTAGGTTAGGTTAGGTTAGGTTAGGTTAGGTTAGGTTAGGTTAGGTTAGGTTAGGTTAGGTTAGGTTAGGTTAGGTTAGGTTAGGTTAGGTTAGGTTAGGTTAGGTTAGGTTAGGTTAGGTTAGGTTAGGTTAGGTTAGGTTAGGTTAGGTTAGGTTAGGTTAGGTTAGGTTAGGTTAGGTTAGGTTAGGTTAGGTTAGGTTAGGTTAGGTTAGGTTAGGTTAGGTTAGGTTAGGTTAGGTTAGGTTAGGTTAGGTTAGGTTAGGTTAGGTTAGGTTAGGTTAGGTTAGGTTAGGTTAGGTTAGGTTAGGTTAGGTTAGGTTAGGTTAGGTTAGGTTAGGTTAGGTTAGGTTAGGTTAGGTTAGGTTAGGTTAGGTTAGGTTAGGTTAGGTTAGGTTAGGTTAGGTTAGGTTAGGTTAGGTTAGGTTAGGTTAGGTTAGGTTAGGTTAGGTTAGGTTAGGTTAGGTTAGGTTAGGTTAGGTTAGGTTAGGTTAGGTTAGGTTAGGTTAGGTTAGGTTAGGTTAGGTTAGGTTAGGTTAGGTTAGGTTAGGTTAGGTTAGGTTAGGTTAGGTTAGGTTAGGTTAGGTTAGGTTAGGTTAGGTTAGGTTAGGTTAGGTTAGGTTAGGTTAGGTTAGGTTAGGTTAGGTTAGGTTAGGTTAGGTTAGGTTAGGTTAGGTTAGGTTAGGTTAGGTTAGGTTAGGTTAGGTTAGGTTAGGTTAGGTTAGGTTAGGTTAGGTTAGGTTAGGTTAGGTTAGGTTAGGTTAGGTTAGGTTAGGTTAGGTTAGGTTAGGTTAGGTTAGGTTAGGTTAGGTTAGGTTAGGTTAGGTTAGGTTAGGTTAGGTTAGGTTAGGTTAGGTTAGGTTAGGTTAGGTTAGGTTAGGTTAGGTTAGGTTAGGTTAGGTTAGGTTAGGTTAGGTTAGGTTAGGTTAGGTTAGGTTAGGTTAGGTTAGGTTAGGTTAGGTTAGGTTAGGTTAGGTTAGGTTAGGTTAGGTTAGGTTAGGTTAGGTTAGGTTAGGTTAGGTTAGGTTAGGTTAGGTTAGGTTAGGTTAGGTTAGGTTAGGTTAGGTTAGGTTAGGTTAGGTTAGGTTAGGTTAGGTTAGGTTAGGTTAGGTTAGGTTAGGTTAGGTTAGGTTAGGTTAGGTTAGGTTAGGTTAGGTTAGGTTAGGTTAGGTTAGGTTAGGTTAGGTTAGGTTAGGTTAGGTTAGGTTAGGTTAGGTTAGGTTAGGTTAGGTTAGGTTAGGTTAGGTTAGGTTAGGTTAGGTTAGGTTAGGTTAGGTTAGGTTAGGTTAGGTTAGGTTAGGTTAGGTTAGGTTAGGTTAGGTTAGGTTAGGTTAGGTTAGGTTAGGTTAGGTTAGGTTAGGTTAGGTTAGGTTAGGTTAGGTTAGGTTAGGTTAGGTTAGGTTAGGTTAGGTTAGGTTAGGTTAGGTTAGGTTAGGTTAGGTTAGGTTAGGTTAGGTTAGGTTAGGTTAGGTTAGGTTAGGTTAGGTTAGGTTAGGTTAGGTTAGGTTAGGTTAGGTTAGGTTAGGTTAGGTTAGGTTAGGTTAGGTTAGGTTAGGTTAGGTTAGGTTAGGTTAGGTTAGGTTAGGTTAGGTTAGGTTAGGTTAGGTTAGGTTAGGTTAGGTTAGGTTAGGTTAGGTTAGGTTAGGTTAGGTTAGGTTAGGTTAGGTTAGGTTAGGTTAGGTTAGGTTAGGTTAGGTTAGGTTAGGTTAGGTTAGGTTAGGTTAGGTTAGGTTAGGTTAGGTTAGGTTAGGTTAGGTTAGGTTAGGTTAGGTTAGGTTAGGTTAGGTTAGGTTAGGTTAGGTTAGGTTAGGTTAGGTTAGGTTAGGTTAGGTTAGGTTAGGTTAGGTTAGGTTAGGTTAGGTTAGGTTAGGTTAGGTTAGGTTAGGTTAGGTTAGGTTAGGTTAGGTTAGGTTAGGTTAGGTTAGGTTAGGTTAGGTTAGGTTAGGTTAGGTTAGGTTAGGTTAGGTTAGGTTAGGTTAGGTTAGGTTAGGTTAGGTTAGGTTAGGTTAGGTTAGGTTAGGTTAGGTTAGGTTAGGTTAGGTTAGGTTAGGTTAGGTTAGGTTAGGTTAGGTTAGGTTAGGTTAGGTTAGGTTAGGTTAGGTTAGGTTAGGTTAGGTTAGGTTAGGTTAGGTTAGGTTAGGTTAGGTTAGGTTAGGTTAGGTTAGGTTAGGTTAGGTTAGGTTAGGTTAGGTTAGGTTAGGTTAGGTTAGGTTAGGTTAGGTTAGGTTAGGTTAGGTTAGGTTAGGTTAGGTTAGGTTAGGTTAGGTTAGGTTAGGTTAGGTTAGGTTAGGTTAGGTTAGGTTAGGTTAGGTTAGGTTAGGTTAGGTTAGGTTAGGTTAGGTTAGGTTAGGTTAGGTTAGGTTAGGTTAGGTTAGGTTAGGTTAGGTTAGGTTAGGTTAGGTTAGGTTAGGTTAGGTTAGGTTAGGTTAGGTTAGGTTAGGTTAGGTTAGGTTAGGTTAGGTTAGGTTAGGTTAGGTTAGGTTAGGTTAGGTTAGGTTAGGTTAGGTTAGGTTAGGTTAGGTTAGGTTAGGTTAGGTTAGGTTAGGTTAGGTTAGGTTAGGTTAGGTTAGGTTAGGTTAGGTTAGGTTAGGTTAGGTTAGGTTAGGTTAGGTTAGGTTAGGTTAGGTTAGGTTAGGTTAGGTTAGGTTAGGTTAGGTTAGGTTAGGTTAGGTTAGGTTAGGTTAGGTTAGGTTAGGTTAGGTTAGGTTAGGTTAGGTTAGGTTAGGTTAGGTTAGGTTAGGTTAGGTTAGGTTAGGTTAGGTTAGGTTAGGTTAGGTTAGGTTAGGTTAGGTTAGGTTAGGTTAGGTTAGGTTAGGTTAGGTTAGGTTAGGTTAGGTTAGGTTAGGTTAGGTTAGGTTAGGTTAGGTTAGGTTAGGTTAGGTTAGGTTAGGTTAGGTTAGGTTAGGTTAGGTTAGGTTAGGTTAGGTTAGGTTAGGTTAGGTTAGGTTAGGTTAGGTTAGGTTAGGTTAGGTTAGGTTAGGTTAGGTTAGGTTAGGTTAGGTTAGGTTAGGTTAGGTTAGGTTAGGTTAGGTTAGGTTAGGTTAGGTTAGGTTAGGTTAGGTTAGGTTAGGTTAGGTTAGGTTAGGTTAGGTTAGGTTAGGTTAGGTTAGGTTAGGTTAGGTTAGGTTAGGTTAGGTTAGGTTAGGTTAGGTTAGGTTAGGTTAGGTTAGGTTAGGTTAGGTTAGGTTAGGTTAGGTTAGGTTAGGTTAGGTTAGGTTAGGTTAGGTTAGGTTAGGTTAGGTTAGGTTAGGTTAGGTTAGGTTAGGTTAGGTTAGGTTAGGTTAGGTTAGGTTAGGTTAGGTTAGGTTAGGTTAGGTTAGGTTAGGTTAGGTTAGGTTAGGTTAGGTTAGGTTAGGTTAGGTTAGGTTAGGTTAGGTTAGGTTAGGTTAGGTTAGGTTAGGTTAGGTTAGGTTAGGTTAGGTTAGGTTAGGTTAGGTTAGGTTAGGTTAGGTTAGGTTAGGTTAGGTTAGGTTAGGTTAGGTTAGGTTAGGTTAGGTTAGGTTAGGTTAGGTTAGGTTAGGTTAGGTTAGGTTAGGTTAGGTTAGGTTAGGTTAGGTTAGGTTAGGTTAGGTTAGGTTAGGTTAGGTTAGGTTAGGTTAGGTTAGGTTAGGTTAGGTTAGGTTAGGTTAGGTTAGGTTAGGTTAGGTTAGGTTAGGTTAGGTTAGGTTAGGTTAGGTTAGGTTAGGTTAGGTTAGGTTAGGTTAGGTTAGGTTAGGTTAGGTTAGGTTAGGTTAGGTTAGGTTAGGTTAGGTTAGGTTAGGTTAGGTTAGGTTAGGTTAGGTTAGGTTAGGTTAGGTTAGGTTAGGTTAGGTTAGGTTAGGTTAGGTTAGGTTAGGTTAGGTTAGGTTAGGTTAGGTTAGGTTAGGTTAGGTTAGGTTAGGTTAGGTTAGGTTAGGTTAGGTTAGGTTAGGTTAGGTTAGGTTAGGTTAGGTTAGGTTAGGTTAGGTTAGGTTAGGTTAGGTTAGGTTAGGTTAGGTTAGGTTAGGTTAGGTTAGGTTAGGTTAGGTTAGGTTAGGTTAGGTTAGGTTAGGTTAGGTTAGGTTAGGTTAGGTTAGGTTAGGTTAGGTTAGGTTAGGTTAGGTTAGGTTAGGTTAGGTTAGGTTAGGTTAGGTTAGGTTAGGTTAGGTTAGGTTAGGTTAGGTTAGGTTAGGTTAGGTTAGGTTAGGTTAGGTTAGGTTAGGTTAGGTTAGGTTAGGTTAGGTTAGGTTAGGTTAGGTTAGGTTAGGTTAGGTTAGGTTAGGTTAGGTTAGGTTAGGTTAGGTTAGGTTAGGTTAGGTTAGGTTAGGTTAGGTTAGGTTAGGTTAGGTTAGGTTAGGTTAGGTTAGGTTAGGTTAGGTTAGGTTAGGTTAGGTTAGGTTAGGTTAGGTTAGGTTAGGTTAGGTTAGGTTAGGTTAGGTTAGGTTAGGTTAGGTTAGGTTAGGTTAGGTTAGGTTAGGTTAGGTTAGGTTAGGTTAGGTTAGGTTAGGTTAGGTTAGGTTAGGTTAGGTTAGGTTAGGTTAGGTTAGGTTAGGTTAGGTTAGGTTAGGTTAGGTTAGGTTAGGTTAGGTTAGGTTAGGTTAGGTTAGGTTAGGTTAGGTTAGGTTAGGTTAGGTTAGGTTAGGTTAGGTTAGGTTAGGTTAGGTTAGGTTAGGTTAGGTTAGGTTAGGTTAGGTTAGGTTAGGTTAGGTTAGGTTAGGTTAGGTTAGGTTAGGTTAGGTTAGGTTAGGTTAGGTTAGGTTAGGTTAGGTTAGGTTAGGTTAGGTTAGGTTAGGTTAGGTTAGGTTAGGTTAGGTTAGGTTAGGTTAGGTTAGGTTAGGTTAGGTTAGGTTAGGTTAGGTTAGGTTAGGTTAGGTTAGGTTAGGTTAGGTTAGGTTAGGTTAGGTTAGGTTAGGTTAGGTTAGGTTAGGTTAGGTTAGGTTAGGTTAGGTTAGGTTAGGTTAGGTTAGGTTAGGTTAGGTTAGGTTAGGTTAGGTTAGGTTAGGTTAGGTTAGGTTAGGTTAGGTTAGGTTAGGTTAGGTTAGGTTAGGTTAGGTTAGGTTAGGTTAGGTTAGGTTAGGTTAGGTTAGGTTAGGTTAGGTTAGGTTAGGTTAGGTTAGGTTAGGTTAGGTTAGGTTAGGTTAGGTTAGGTTAGGTTAGGTTAGGTTAGGTTAGGTTAGGTTAGGTTAGGTTAGGTTAGGTTAGGTTAGGTTAGGTTAGGTTAGGTTAGGTTAGGTTAGGTTAGGTTAGGTTAGGTTAGGTTAGGTTAGGTTAGGTTAGGTTAGGTTAGGTTAGGTTAGGTTAGGTTAGGTTAGGTTAGGTTAGGTTAGGTTAGGTTAGGTTAGGTTAGGTTAGGTTAGGTTAGGTTAGGTTAGGTTAGGTTAGGTTAGGTTAGGTTAGGTTAGGTTAGGTTAGGTTAGGTTAGGTTAGGTTAGGTTAGGTTAGGTTAGGTTAGGTTAGGTTAGGTTAGGTTAGGTTAGGTTAGGTTAGGTTAGGTTAGGTTAGGTTAGGTTAGGTTAGGTTAGGTTAGGTTAGGTTAGGTTAGGTTAGGTTAGGTTAGGTTAGGTTAGGTTAGGTTAGGTTAGGTTAGGTTAGGTTAGGTTAGGTTAGGTTAGGTTAGGTTAGGTTAGGTTAGGTTAGGTTAGGTTAGGTTAGGTTAGGTTAGGTTAGGTTAGGTTAGGTTAGGTTAGGTTAGGTTAGGTTAGGTTAGGTTAGGTTAGGTTAGGTTAGGTTAGGTTAGGTTAGGTTAGGTTAGGTTAGGTTAGGTTAGGTTAGGTTAGGTTAGGTTAGGTTAGGTTAGGTTAGGTTAGGTTAGGTTAGGTTAGGTTAGGTTAGGTTAGGTTAGGTTAGGTTAGGTTAGGTTAGGTTAGGTTAGGTTAGGTTAGGTTAGGTTAGGTTAGGTTAGGTTAGGTTAGGTTAGGTTAGGTTAGGTTAGGTTAGGTTAGGTTAGGTTAGGTTAGGTTAGGTTAGGTTAGGTTAGGTTAGGTTAGGTTAGGTTAGGTTAGGTTAGGTTAGGTTAGGTTAGGTTAGGTTAGGTTAGGTTAGGTTAGGTTAGGTTAGGTTAGGTTAGGTTAGGTTAGGTTAGGTTAGGTTAGGTTAGGTTAGGTTAGGTTAGGTTAGGTTAGGTTAGGTTAGGTTAGGTTAGGTTAGGTTAGGTTAGGTTAGGTTAGGTTAGGTTAGGTTAGGTTAGGTTAGGTTAGGTTAGGTTAGGTTAGGTTAGGTTAGGTTAGGTTAGGTTAGGTTAGGTTAGGTTAGGTTAGGTTAGGTTAGGTTAGGTTAGGTTAGGTTAGGTTAGGTTAGGTTAGGTTAGGTTAGGTTAGGTTAGGTTAGGTTAGGTTAGGTTAGGTTAGGTTAGGTTAGGTTAGGTTAGGTTAGGTTAGGTTAGGTTAGGTTAGGTTAGGTTAGGTTAGGTTAGGTTAGGTTAGGTTAGGTTAGGTTAGGTTAGGTTAGGTTAGGTTAGGTTAGGTTAGGTTAGGTTAGGTTAGGTTAGGTTAGGTTAGGTTAGGTTAGGTTAGGTTAGGTTAGGTTAGGTTAGGTTAGGTTAGGTTAGGTTAGGTTAGGTTAGGTTAGGTTAGGTTAGGTTAGGTTAGGTTAGGTTAGGTTAGGTTAGGTTAGGTTAGGTTAGGTTAGGTTAGGTTAGGTTAGGTTAGGTTAGGTTAGGTTAGGTTAGGTTAGGTTAGGTTAGGTTAGGTTAGGTTAGGTTAGGTTAGGTTAGGTTAGGTTAGGTTAGGTTAGGTTAGGTTAGGTTAGGTTAGGTTAGGTTAGGTTAGGTTAGGTTAGGTTAGGTTAGGTTAGGTTAGGTTAGGTTAGGTTAGGTTAGGTTAGGTTAGGTTAGGTTAGGTTAGGTTAGGTTAGGTTAGGTTAGGTTAGGTTAGGTTAGGTTAGGTTAGGTTAGGTTAGGTTAGGTTAGGTTAGGTTAGGTTAGGTTAGGTTAGGTTAGGTTAGGTTAGGTTAGGTTAGGTTAGGTTAGGTTAGGTTAGGTTAGGTTAGGTTAGGTTAGGTTAGGTTAGGTTAGGTTAGGTTAGGTTAGGTTAGGTTAGGTTAGGTTAGGTTAGGTTAGGTTAGGTTAGGTTAGGTTAGGTTAGGTTAGGTTAGGTTAGGTTAGGTTAGGTTAGGTTAGGTTAGGTTAGGTTAGGTTAGGTTAGGTTAGGTTAGGTTAGGTTGGGTTTACTTTTTATCTTTTATTTTGTTTTTAAAAAAAAAGTTTTCTATTTATTTGACTTTATTTTTTAATTTGACTTTTGACTTTTTTTATTTGACTTTTGACTTTTGTTTTTTCTTTTGACTTTTGACTTTTTGACTTTTGACTTTTAACTTTTAACTTTTGACTTTTGACTTTTGACTTTGAAAATTTTCTTTAATTTTTTCTTTTGATTTTTTCTTTTGTTTTTTCTTTTGACTTTTGACTTTTTGACTTTTGACTTTCAACTTTTAACTTTTGACTTTTGACTTTGAAAATTTTCTTTATTTTTTTCTTTTGATTTTTTCTTTTGTTTTTTGTTTCTTTTGTTTTTGTCTTTTGTTTTTTGTTTTTTCGATTTTACTTTTGATTTTTTTTCTTTTGACTTTTCTTTTGTTTTTTGTTTCTTTTAATTTTTTTCTTTTGATTTTTCTTTTGAATTTTTCTTTTGAATTTTTCTTTTGTTTTTTGTTTCTTTTGATTTTTTCTTGTTGATTTTTCTTTTGATTTTTCTTTTGAATTTTTATTTTGATTTTTTCTTTTTGATTTTTCTTTTGATTTTTCTTTTGAATTTTTCTTTTGATTTTTCTTTTGATTTTTCTTTTGAATTTTTCTTTCGGTTTTTCTTTTTGATTTTTCTTTTGATTTTTCTTTTGATTTTTCTTTTAATTTTTCTTTTGTTTTTTCTTTTGATTTTTTCGTTTTGATTTTTCTTTTGATTTTTCTTTTGAATTTTTGTTTTTTCTTTTGATTTTTCTTTTGTTATTTTTCTTTTGTTTTTTGTTTCTTTTGATTTTTTTCTTTTGTTTTTTCTTTTGATTTTTGACTTTTGACTTTGAAATTTTTCTTTTGATTTTTGACTTTTGACTTTAAACTTTGACAAATTTTCTTTTGACTTTTGACTTTGAAAAATATCTTTTGATTTTTGACTTTTGACTTTGAAATTTTTCTTTTGATTTTTGACTTTTGACTTTTGACTTTGAAATTTTTCTTTTGATTTTCGACTTTTGACTTTGAAATTTTTCTTTTGACTTTTGACTTTGAAAAATATCTTTTGAATTTTGACTTTGAAATTTTTCTTTTGATTTTTGACTTTTGATTTTTCCTTTGATTTTTTCATTAAATTTTTTCATTTGATTTTTCTTTTGAATTTTTCACTTTGATATTTTTATTATTCTTTTGAATTTATACTTTGAAATTTTTATGTTTCTTTTGATTTTTTCACTTTGATATTTTTATTATTCTTTCGAAATTATACTTTGAAATTTTTATTATTCTTTTGTATTTATGCTTTGAAAATTTACGAAAAATAATTTCTATGAAAAAATACATGTATGTAAAAAAATGTTTGAAAAAAAAATTTGTATGAAAAAAAAATTGTATGAAAAAAAAAATTGTATGAAAAAAAAAATTGTATGAAAAAAATATGTATGGAAAAATAACTTGTATGAAAAAATTTATGTATGAAAAAAAAAATGTATGAAAAAATATATGTATGAAAAAATATATGTATGAAAAAATTTATGTATGAAAAAAAATATGTATGAAAAAAAATATGTATGAAAAAAAATATGTATGAAAAAAAATATGTATGAAAAAATATATGTATGAAAAAATATATGTATGAAAAAATATATGTATGAAAAAAAATATGTATGAAAAAATATATGTATGAAAAAATATATGTATGAAAAAATATATGTATGAAAAATAATATGTATGAAAAATAATATGTATGAAATTAAATATGTATGGAAAAATACTTATGAAAATTTTATATGAAAGTTTTGTATAGAAGTTACGTATGAGACTTGAAGAATTTTTGTGTTTAGACAATTTTACATTTCATCATCGGGGATGCTGTCATGAGCGTGAGTGACGTGTGATTCGTAATCGGCAAGTCTTTGCGCACAATTTGACACCCCACTCGATTATTTTCAATACATCAGCTCCTTCGAACGCTTGTACCACTCAGCCACTGGAATCGATTTAATTACCGCCTTAGGAGTAAACAATTTAATTACCGCCACCTGTGTAGTCTTGGCCGAAGTTACATCGTCTTTGACAGCAATACAGTTTCTTTGTGAAATCGGGGGTGTAAAGTTTCCAAACAAAATCGCTAGGTGGATACCAGGATAATTTGACAATCAGTATTATTAAAATAAATCATTAATATGGAATACAAACCTCATAGCTCTGATCTAACCATACACACACGTGTATTAACATAACATACACAAGGTGATGTAGTCAAGTAGAGATATAATCTAGCGTTGTGTCAAAACAAGCGTGAGACAGACACTTCAGCTTATCAGGGTGAAAGGTAAAAATGAAACAATGTCAGGTAATGTGTACCGTTTATAAAAGTTATATTCATTTAAACACACACGTAATAGAAATAAAAGTTATTTTATATTATGTCGATCCTTATAATCAGTATGTAGACACCGAGCGCACCCACAGTGGAAGTCATACGATCAGCGCGGTGATTACGAGCATCTGAAACAGAGAGATACGGTTGATAAATAGCTTGCACACACCCAATTTATTACACGAATGAGGAATATGTATATAATTAAACATGCAACGAGTGCAGTAGACGGTTTATAGTGGGAAATGTGTCTAATTTAGCATACCGTCATATCAACGGGGAAGTCAATACTAGCAGCGAGTGTCTGTGTTCAGCGTGACTTGTAAACATGATGTGAATGTCAGCCATAACTGTTGCATTTCACCCAATTTAAAATACATAAATGAGGAATATGTTTATAAATATATTCATATCAACGGGTGAGTGAATAGTAGCAGCGAGTGTCTGTGTTCAACGTGACTTGTAAACATGATGTGAATGTGTACCATATCTGTTGCATTTCATCCAATTTAAAATACACAAATGAGTAGTAAATATGTCAGTATGTAAACATGCAATGAGTGCAGTTGACAGTTCATAGTTGAAGATGTGTATAATTTTGCATACCGTCTCATATCCACCGGTAATAAAGTCGATACTAGCAATATACTAGCAATGTCTGCAATATCCGTTGCATTTAAATCAAAGCCCGAGGCACGGTTTCTGCAAATAAAATATACAAGTAGGTAAGTACACAAAATATGATTCGGAAGGATAAAAAATGAACATGTACTAATAAAAATATCATTCTATCTAGATAAGTACCTTTCAAGTTTCAAATTGGCTTTACACGAGCTACACAGTATTGAATTTATAGGTAATAATAAATAATGTTCAGTTGGCAAACTGACGTCTTCAATGACAGGCCGGGAATTCGGTCAGTGTTGCCAGTGGAAGTATTTTGTATGATAAAAGCGCAAACTAATCAGTACTTGATTGAAATATAGTATTAATGATTTAATTACTAAAATAAAATACTATTCACTGTTTTAAGAGGATCGTATAGTTACAATTAATTATTTGAAGTCACTAGCGGTCACATATTATAATCAAACACGAAACCACTCGTAATTTTATGAAGAAAATATCGAATATGCATCATGATACGAATGTTTTAAACGTACATTAAAGTAAGTTTTTGCAAAACAAACTAGTGTAAATGTATAGAAACGCAGTGTTTTATCAATATGTGTTATGATAAATCATTTAAACTTCAATCAGTATGAGAATTAATATATTTATCAGCGAGGTTAACGTATTTATTTTAATCGTTAAAACTTCGGTAATTAAACTTTGTGGCGTCATCGTTGATGTAATGAAAACAAATAACTTGGTAAGTTATTTTAATTAATACATTCGGTGATAACATAATTATTATCAGTATTGTATTTAAGAACTGGTTCGGTTTTAAATAAAATGCATAAATCTTTGGATTCTTGGCAACACTGTCACCGAGCGATCGCGCGTTTTATCTTTGGTTTTATACTGTCAAAGCTCATTGCCGGCGAGTTATACCGGCAAACAAAAGATTGTTGAATATTGATAATAACGTGAGAATGTACAGTTTATAAAACGTAAACAAGTGAGATAAGTGTAGTAATCAGTCACAAATATAAGTTATTGTATAATTCTGACATTATTTACCGAGTAATTTGTACTCGCGTTTCTTGTCAACTTCGGAGGGAAATGTATGGTGGGTATTTATTATTTTGAAGATATTACAGTGTGTCGAGTATGAAATGAATAATGGACATATTACTTATTTCTCTGTATGTTGTTGCAGATATGGGAATGTTGAACATTGTGGACACGGCGGGAATGAAAAAACAACAGTGAGACGACAACAAGGAGCCACCATTTTGAAAGAATTATTTCCCGAGAAGTGACGCCCTATAATATGATGATTCAAGCTTAAATTAAAGTAAGTTTTATTAATTATTGACAAGACTTGGCATTTTGAAAGAGAATTATTTACATGTAAACAGCATATGACAATGTTAAGTTTGATTTCAGATATGGGAAGACCGTAGGTTTGATTGCAGATATGGGAAGACAACGCACAACGGTATCAGGAGATTTGCCCAAAGAAGACTCTTTACATGAGGATGTGAATGAAGTAAGTTTTGCAAAAGAAATGTTGTTTTTATAATACATACAATGAATTCATATGAAAGGTGGTGAAGTTTGATGTAGGTGGTGAACTTTGATAGAGTTTCGCTACACGCCGCTAGGTGATTTTTAAATCTGGTGTTGATTACATATTAAATTAAATACTAATTACTTGTGTATTGTTCTGTTGCAGATAACAATTAACGAGAAGGCAATGCAGTGAAGGGAGGGAGGGAGGAAGGAAGGAAGGAAGGGATTTAGGATTGAAGCACAGCGACAGGAAATGAAGATAAAAACAGTGATGACATTTGATGTATTTATTTTGTGTCTGTCATGATATAAAGTGAAATGATTATGTATTTGTCTTGTATTATTGTTATAAAGTGAAGTGTTTGAATAGTGATGGACGTGAGAATATAATAATGTGTGTACTGCGTGAATAAAAAAAGATATTACCTGTTTAATTTATTACAACCTACCTCTGAGAAGGTGGGCTGTATTGGTTTATTACCTGCAGCGGTGTCATGTTTATGACCTGCAGAGGTGAGGAGGATGTTTGATGAATAAAAGAAGAGGTGGTTTTGGAAGAAATGTGTTTTATTGTACAGAGAGAGAGTGTTTTGTTGACATGGAAGGTGAATAAATATTACGTAAAAACGATAGATTGATGATGTTTTCTTGAAGGAATAGACGGCAGAGACGTTCACACATTAGATAATAACACAACAGCCAGTAGAGATGCGATGATGTGCACAGAGTGACAGTTGGAGTTTTGAAATTCAAAGTCAACCTGTGGGCAGAATAATGTTCGTAATTGGTTTTTTGTTGATGAAACGGGCACTGTGGGTCGATTAGAGTTATGATTATACGACACTTGCAAGTTTAGAGCACTGAAAGCGAGTAAAAGTGTATTATTGAGGTGAAACAGTAAAGTGGAAGAAGCGGTCGAATTAGAGGCGAAAGAGTCACTAAGAGTTAATAAATAGGTAGTAGATATAGTAATTTGTAAGTAAAAAATAGAAAAGTATAATTTAGTCGATTAAAAAACGTATTAGAGTAGTTTTGAGGTGGACCGAATCGAAAGACGTTAAAATGTGACAGGTCGGTAAGGAAAATTGAGTCGATAAGGTAGATCGGAATGCGGATTCCACCAATCACAGCCGCATTTTGGTACTTAGCAAATTCAACTCTAGCATTATCTTTGGTTTTTCAAGATGGCGGACAATTTGGAAGATTGGGTATCAAGTCTTTCCTTATTTCGTCGCCTGGACAACCGACCCCCGTGGATGAATGGTTAGCGCGTCAGGCTTTCCATTGATCGACGGTCATGCCGGTTCGTATTCTCTGAACTGAATTGTCCGGGCCGGACTTTGGTGTTTTTTAGTTTTGTTTTGATTTTTTGTCTTTTTTTTTAAAATGGAAATTGCCGGGAAAATGCAATTTTTTGGGTCTCGAATTTTTTGTAATTTTTTTAGCGAAAATGTAAATTAAATACGGGGATATTATCACGTGCGAGGGTCGCAACGCCGGGTGCGGTCGATTACAAGCCGACGGCCGGAAGGGCGTCTCATTTCGTGCGGTAATCAGAGAGCAATTGCATTTTCAGTGGTAATTATTTACGATAATGTCGAAACGATCGGAGATAAGCCGAGCTTTGACTACGTCACCGCAGATGGCGCTATCGGCGTTTTATTTCCTAATGCCGGTAGAGAAGAGATCGATTTTTGCGAGCTTTCACTATTCGCCGCTAGAGTTTTGGGCGTCATTGGAGTAAAAAGGCTGGCCGGCTCCTCAGCTCGTGATGAAAATAGTAAATGATGGTAATTTAAAAAAATCATTTGAGTTTTTGAGATGCATGGCATGCGTTTTATTGTCTAATGTCAGCTTTCACTATTCGCCGCTAGAGTTTTGGGCGTCATTTGATTTAAAAATTGAGTAAAAAGGCTGGCCGGCTCCTCAGCTCATGATGGAAATAATAAATATTTTGTAAATGATGGTAATTTAAAAAAATCATTTGAATTTTTGAGATGCATGGCATGCGTTTTATTGCCTAATGTCAGCTTTCACTATTCGCCGCTAGAGTTTTCGGCGTAATTTAAAAAAATCATTTGAGATGCACGGCATGCGGATGAGATCAAATGTAGTCGTTTTATATCATTTGATTTATTTGTTGATGCCTAGAAACGCGAGTGAGCTCCTCAGCACACGATGAAAACAATACTTTTGTTAAAAACCAAGTCGGTTCGTAAATATAGTCGAGTTTCACACCACAAATAAATGGCGCGGCGCGACCGGCGACGAAACACGTGCATTAATGCGAAATAATGAGAAATCGTTAAAAATCATACTAAAATCACGCGTTTTTGTTTTAAAAATTTCATAACTCGCGAGTGTTAGAGAGGCTTCAATTAAATACTGCGAGTCGAACACATCTCCGCCTTGGAAAACATCGAAGCATTTTTTGTAAAAGTCTTTTAATAAGCTCAGAAAAAAAATGGTATCGAGTGCATAAAAAAAAAGTTTCAAAGGCAAATTCTCCTACTTGCGAACCTTTTTTCGGATTTCTTTTTTTTTGTAATGTGGCAAATAGGTTTCTTTTGATAATGATCGCAAAAAAAATAGGTATTTATGCCTAAAATTGGCCAAAAAAAAAAAAACATGAAATCGTGCGATATTTAAGCTACAAGTGAAAGAATTCACACAGTCCACTCTTTCACAGATGGCGCTAGTAAAATTATTTTATAAAAAAAACGACCAAATTACGTACTTTTTTTTTTCATAAACTTAAAACCAGCGCCATCTCCCGGAAAAAGGAGCAAACGTGCCTCGCGTGATCTTCGGGGGTGCGGTGGGCGGGTGGGAAGGCGGGTGGGTGGATTTCGTGTGGATGGTCTTTACAGGAAAGGAAGGAGAGGATGTTCTGAAAGCGCGATAGGGGTAGTAATCTGTGAGCAAGTTTGAGCAGACGCATTCGCCGCCAAGACCCGTTCGAACCTCACTCACTCCGAGAACTCCTGCTGAGTCACCAAACGTACCCAGAGTGAACAACAGAGTTTGGAATCGGTGGAATTTTCTAGATCTACGGTTTTAAATTATATATATATATATATATATATAGTAACTTGACGGCGCCCCTTCAACGACGGTCGGTGGCGTTAGGTCAGAGCGTTGGGCTTTGGATACGCGCGACTCGTGTTCGATCCTCGAGTTCGCAACTTTTTTGCAATTCGATCTAACTAAATATTTCTAAATTTATCTAGTGGTTCGCTACGTTTGGTGATTTAGCAGGGGGGGGGGGGGTGACATTTGTCTAGGTCTCGGAGTCGGATGACCAGGACACACTGAACTCCAGATTCCTACCCACCTTGAACCCTTTTCCTTCCCAGAACTCTCCTCTCCTTCCTTTCCTTAAAAAACCCCCTCCACACGGCATCCCCAAAGATGACATAGATGAATTATTTTCCTCAGTGTGCAGTTCATGTACAAAATAGGAGAGCAGCTGCTTCTCGGCTCACGGTATATAATATTATTTCACGTCGCCTCCTTCGTAACAGCCGATAGCTCACGTCCAGAGCTTTAGACTGCGACGACGCCCCCCTCGTGTTCGAAACCCATCGAGTTTAATTATTTTTTGCAATTTCATTTATTAATTTAACATGTTTAAAAAACACATTATTAATCGAATAGAGAGTTTATTGTAGTGTATGTATTAAACACGTGCACACGTGTACGCGTGAATATTATATTACGACATAAAAATGCAAAAATTTATATTTTTGATACTTACTCATATAGCCTTAGATCTCACGAAATGTCTAAATCCATTTAGTGGTTCGCCACTCGCTACTTTTCCTTCCCAGAATTCTCCTCTCCTTCTTTTCCTTAAAAAAAACCCTCCACACGGCATCCCCAAAGATGACATAGGCCCAGAGGGAAATTCAGAATTAAACGTTAAAAAGAACAGAGAGCTTCCTAGCTCACGATATAAGAAATAAAACACGTTCTAGTATAATAATATTCCAACTGAATGAACAGGGTTACATGATTTATAGTTATTTATCGTCGCCTCCTTCAGAACAGTCGGTGGCGCATGCCCAGAGCGTCGGACTCCGGTCCCTCCGGCTCGCGTTCGGTCCCGACGGAGTCCAAATACTTTTTGGGGTTTAAATAAATATAAAATTAATTGCATTTTTTTTTTAAAACCCCTTTATTAATCGAATAGTACATAATTTATATTATATACATGTGTACATGTTTAGAAAGCGAATTGAATATAATTACGAAATAAAAACAAACATTTTTGTTACTCACGTAGCTCATGTTAAAACTCCTCAGCGCACGATGGAAAAAAAGTGTACACAACCAACACCAGATTGGACAAAAATATATATATATATTCATAAAGTAGAGTTTCGAACGGAGAGCGACGCGAGCGGCAACCGGGCGTCATGACCACTAGACCGTCCCGACCATTGCGTGTTACGTGAAAAATGTTGTATTAGTGCGAAGAATTAATGAGAGACATCTGTCGACTTTCAAGCCAAACACTTGATTACGGTGAAATACATTAACAACATAAGTTGTACATTTTTCCGGTAGATGGCGGTACAAAAATATTACGTTTTTTGTTTCCATAAAAATCCGCTATGACGTTGTGTCGCTAATTAATTAATTAATTAATTGTACAATTTTATTAGGTTGTATTAAAAAAATTTGAAATAACTTCGAAGCTCATGATGGAAGGAAGGAAGGAAGTAAGTACACCTAGGGTCCAGGTGAGAGTACATTTTCAGACGTTGTGGAGGGTCTTTTTTGGAAGGGTAAGTTTGAGCAGACGCATTCGCCGCCAAGACCGAACGAACGTAGCAAACCACAATTTAGAAATAGCGTTGTAGCGTCGATGGATAATATAAAAAAAAATTGCAAAAGAAAAATTACCGCTGCGAGATTCGAACCGTAGCCGGCGAAACGAAAGCCGATGACTCTTGCCGTTAGCCGTCGAGTCCTTGCGGTCTTGCGACGTGATAACTAATTATATTCGAACGGCGCGCGGTCAGCTGGCGGTGATGGACGTGAAAATTATTGTTATACATCCGGTGTGACGTGTAATCGGTAGGTACAGGTAGGTAATTGAAATGAAAATTTACGATAAAAATAGTTGGTGGTTTTTTCACGAAATAATGCATTCTATCATGTAATACGTCGATGTACCGGAGATTTACGAAATTTTTTTTTTTTAATTTTTTCAATTTATATCAATTACGTTCGTTGCACGTCAATTACGGGACTATATTACGGTTACAAATCATGGTAGAGTCATAAATTACTATTATTCTAACTCGAAACACCATTTTTCGCGAATTTTAACAAATTAAGAAAACTTTTCAAACTTCAAAGTCCATCTTGGTATTGAACAGTTAAAACACGATGGATCTTTTTCAAAAATCAAATCTATAGGAAAAAATTTCATAAATACATCTCCTATGACCTCCTACTTGCGTTTAATGATCAAATCCGTATCTAATCAGGTCTAATTACGTTATAATGTACATTTTTCACTTGCGTAAGTTTGAAAATCGGACAATATGCCGCGAAATCGAAATTGTGTGACGCGTAGGTGGCGATTCCTTCTTATGTGCTTACTTCACGTCGCCTAACGAAAGAGGGTCGGTGGCCCTGTGACAAAACGTCTGGCTCTCGTCATGCACGATGCGAGTTCGAGACCCGTAATAATTTTTTTTTTTTTTTTAAACATAATTGATTCGTATACAGTTAAACGATATAATCAAATATTTATCGTATTCATCAGGCGTGTGTGTTTGTGTTTAAAATGCGTCAAGTATAATCTCAACATTTCCACTGACGGATAACACACAGAACTGCTCAAAATATTTTTGTTCTTATATACCTAGCATTAGATCTCGAGATATGTATAAATCCATTTAGTGTTTTTTTTTTTCAGATGAATAGATACTTTTTTAAGTTAAGTAGAGTGTTTTTTGAGAATAGCAACACCGATGTCTTAAAAATTCAATATGGCCGCCGACGTCGGGACTCTTGTCAGCGTGACTGACAACTGACACTGTGAAAGTTATTTTATGATATACCTAATTGCGTTTCTGCGTTAGTTATCGTTCGTTCTTTTCGGTCGTTACAAAAGTGTGTATCTGTTTGTTTTCTGTTCTCGCTCGTTTCTAGGTTCAACACACACACCGATGTGTAAAGAACTGTGACAGTTTCGCCAGCAAGTTTTAAACACACAAATATTAAATGGTAATTTAGGTGATAAGTTTAACCGTGTACATAGCTAAATGCATTCAGCTCGATATTCGTGACCTCGATTTGAGCCGCCAGAAGTGACGACGGTGGATGTGTGTTTGTTGTTTGTTGTTTATTATTCGTGTTATAATTTCTGACTGAAAATACATTGGGAATACAGTTTGAACGTGTGTTAGCTGATTTGTTCAACGTTCAACACGATACGTAAGTATATAGTTTTTCAAGTATCCATCTGTCGGTTGACATAATCGGATATGTACGGTCTAAAGCGTCGAGTGAGTAACTTAGATCCATGGCGACATCGGTATGACGTTTGGTTTTCATGCGAGGTTCCTCCGGTTCGAACCGCTCTGCGCCGCAGAATCGATATATTTTTTAATTTTTTTTATTTTATTATTATTTATTATTTCTTTTGCTTAATTACAAACAGAATATTATACAATGTATGTAGGTACACTCGTATATTTTTATAGTTTTAAATTTATACATGTGTTTCTGCATATTTAATTGTATTCGTCAGAGACAAACACACACATTATAATTACAAAAGTGTTCAAAATATTTAATATCACGCGCAATGTATGTATGAAACCATATTTTTTTTATTCGGGTAATTGATTTTTCATGTAGGATATCTCGTCCGCTTGAGATGGCAACACTAAATTCACTCCAGTTTTAGACTTCCGTTTCCGTTTACGTACGCCATTAGTACCGCCGGTAAACTGTCGCTCCTCGCTCGCTCGCTCGTGTTGTCTTGTCTTAAATCGACGTTAATCTAACGATATGGTGATTTATATGATATTTGATTACATACCGGTGTGTTGTTAATTAATTAGAAAAGTGTTTTTATGTTTCGTTTCAACGCGTGATCAATGTGTGTGAAAATGTGACCAAATTACAATGAACACCACACGCTGCAAATTGAAATTGGTGTGTGTACCTACCCTACATTATAACATTATATCGTGTGCCTATCAATATTATTGTATAGAATATACATACATCTGTGTTTTGTTACAGATTACACGCGAAGATGATACTATTCATGAGAAAAGAAGGAAGGAAGGAAGGAAGGAAGGAAGGAAGGAAGGAAAACGAGA
Organism: Limnephilus rhombicus; assembly: GCA_929108145.2. Lineage (NCBI taxonomy): Eukaryota > Metazoa > Arthropoda > Insecta > Trichoptera > Limnephilidae > Limnephilus > Limnephilus rhombicus. Next base: position 70,698 of record OV815296.1, on the reverse strand, counting down.
CGCCATTTTCGAAAAAATATTAAAAAAGAGCAAGCAAGTAAGTTTGAATGAACATAACTAACTAACTAACTAACTAACTAACCATCACGCCGTTTGTCTATCGGTTTGTCGGCCAAACAACTCGGTCACGGCACACACTCTTTGCCTCACTCACATTCATACATCCATCCATGGTCTCATACATTCTCTTCTACAGTAAGTAGATTGTCCCATCTGAGGGTACCTTTCTTAATCTTACTCATTATGCTTGTAACTTTTTTGCGGAAATCCACTTTTACCACACATGCGTCTCAGGGATCTCATTTCCATAATAAATAATATTATGTTCTTTTTCAGGTTCTGACTAGACTAAAGATGAGAAAAACTATAAAGACGATGAGAGAAGTTGAGTGAACGAGATTACCGGAGGACCGCATTTAAATCTAGCAACGTGGAAAAACTATGAACCCGTAGGTATGTACCTATTTTGTTTATCATTATGATCTGTGAATTAAAGCTATTATTTTTAAATTTCAATCACGCTCGGTTTTATATTCAGGAGTAAACAATTTAATTACCGCCACCTGTGTAGTCTTGGCCGAAGTTACATGGTTTTTGACAGCAATACAGTTTGTGAAATCGGGGGTGTAGAGTATCCAAACAAAATCGCTAGGTGGATACCAGGATAATTTGACAATCAGTATTATTAAAATAAATCATTAATATGATAAAAATAAACAAAATTTTTGAAAAAAAATTTCTAATTAAATTTTTTTTTTAAATAATTTTTTTTTTTTTTTTTAAATATATATTTTTTTTTAATATTTTTTTTTTTTTTAAATAATGCTATAACAAATATTCACCATATGAAAAGAAAAGGCACTCGCGCACGCGTTTATAATTGAATGTACATAATTCTCAAACATGCTTTGTTTAATGTTCCGACTTGGTCACCAAACATGGCTAAAGCAATTTCAAAATTTCGGGCGATAGTGTGACGGCTCAAACTGTTCGTATCGGCCTGGCCGATTATAATTAACGTGTCATCGGGGTCCACCGGGACAGCATGTCCAGTGAACGTGTATCGTTTTTTTTGTATATTTAATTAGTTTGTCGATAAATTTACGACGCCAGTTGTTAGAAATAATTAATTATCATTTAAAACCAAATGAACTTGTCTACCTAAATACCTAAGTGTCAGTTTTTTTTCAAAAGTGCTTGTGTAGTCTTTTTGCCGTGTTGTTTTGTAAAAGTGCCGTGTGAAAAATTCATTTTCGGAGAAAAGCTATGCCAAAATTTTCCTTACGCCGGATTGTAATAGTTTTTCAAGTGTTTTTAAAAAGTGAATTGTGATAAAAGAAAAATTAATTTTGTAAGGCGAACCGCTGTTCAATTTTATTTCTGATAAAAATAAACAAAATTTTTGAAAAAAATTTAAAATTAAATTTTTTTTTAAATATATATTTTTTTTTTGTTTTTTAAATAATGCTATAACAAATATTCACCATTTGAAAAGAAAAGGCACTCGCGCACGCGTTTATAATTGAATGTACATAATTCTCAAACATGCTTTGTTTAATGTTCCGACTTGGTCACCAAACATGGCTAAAGCAATTTCAAAATTTCGGGCGATAGTGTGACCGCTCAAACTGTTCGTATCGACCTCGCCGATTATAATTAACGTGTCATCGGGGTCCACCAGCACAGCATGTCCAATGAACGTGTATCGTTTTTTTTGTATTTAATTTGTTTGTCTATAAATTTACGACGCCAGTTGTTAGAAATAATTAATTATCATTTAAAACCAAATGAACTTGTCTACCTAAATACCTAAGTGTCAGTTTTTTTTCAAAAGTGCTTGTGTAGTCTTTTTGCCGTGTTGTTTTGTAAAAGTGCCGTGTGAAAAATTCTTTTTCGGGGAAAAGCTATGCCAAAATTTTCCTTACGCCGGATTGTGATAGTTTTTAAAGTGTTTTCAAAAAGTGAATTGTGATAAAAGAAAAATTAATTTTGTAAGGTGAACCGCTGTTCCATTTTATTTTTGATAAAAATAAACAAAATTTTTGAAAAAAATTTCAAATTAAATTTTTTTTTTAAAAATATATATTTTTTTTTAAATATTTTTTTTTTTGTTTTTTAAATAATGCTATAACAAATATTCACCATATGAAAAGAAAAGGCACTCGCGCACGCGTTTATAATTGAATGTACATAATTCTCAAACATGCTTTGTTTAATGTTCCCACTTGGTCACCAAACATGGCTAAAGCAATTTCAAAATTTCGGGCGATAGTGTGACAGCTCAAACTGTTCGTATCAACCTCGCCGATTATAATTAACGTGTCATCGGGGTCCACCAGCACAGCATGTCCAATGAACGTGTATCGTTTTTTTTGTATTTAATTTGTTTGTCTATAAATTTACGACGCCAGTTGTTAGAAATAATTAATTATCATTTAAAACCAAATGAACTTGTCTACCTAAATACCTAAGTGTCAGTTTTTTTTCAAAAGTGCTTGTGTAGTCTTTTTGCCGTGTTGTTTTGTAAAAGTGCCGTGTGAAAAATTCTTTTTCGGGGAAAAGCTATGCCAAAATTTTCCTTACGCCGGATTGTGATAGTTTTTAAAGTGTTTTCAAAAAGTGAATTGTGATAAAAGAAAAATTAATTTTGTAAGGTGAACCGCTGTTCAATTTTATTTTTGATAAAAATAAACAAAATTTTTGAAAAAAATTTCAAATTAAATTTTTTTTTTAAAAATATATATTTTTTTTTAAATATTTTTTTTTTTGTTTTTTAAATAATGCTATAACAAATATTCACCATATGAAAAGAAAAGGCACTCGCGCACGCGTTTATAATTGAATGTACATAATTCTCAAACATGCTTTGTTTAATGTTCCCACTTGGTCACCAAACATGGCTAAAGCAATTTCAAAATTTCGGGCGATAGTGTGACAGCTCAAACTGTTCGTATCAACCTCGCCGATTATAATTAACGTGTCATCGGGGTCCACCAGCACAGCATGTCCAATGAACGTGTATCGTTTTTTTTGTATTTAATTTGTTTGTCTATAAATTTACGACGCCAGTTGTTAGAAATAATTAATTATCATTTAAAACCAAATGAACTTGTCTACCTAAATACCTAAGTGTCAGTTTTTTTTCAAAAGTGCTTGTGTAGTCTTTTTGCCGTGTTGTTTTGTAAAAGTGCCGTGTGAAAAATTCTTTTTCGGGGAAAAGCTATGCCAAAATTTTCCTTACGCCGGATTGTGATAGTTTTTAAAGTGTTTTCAAAAAGTGAATTGTGATAAAAGAAAAATTAATTTTGTAAGGTGAACCGCTGTTCAATTTTATTTTTGATAAAAATAAACAAAATTTTTGAAAAAAATTTCAAATTAAATTTTTTTTTTAAAAATATATATTTTTTTTTAAATATTTTTTTTTTTGTTTTTTAAATAATGCTATAACAAATATTCACCATATGAAAAGAAAAGGCACTCGCGCACGCGTTTATAATTGAATGTACATAATTCTCAAACATGCTTTGTTTAATGTTCCCACTTGGTCACCAAACATGGCTAAAGCAATTTCAAAATTTCGGGCGATAGTGTGACAGCTCAAACTGTTCGTATCAACCTCGCCGATTATAATTAACGTGTCATCGGGGTCCACCAGCACAGCATGTCCAATGAACGTGTATCGTTTTTTTTGTATTTAATTTGTTTGTCTATAAATTTACGACGCCAGTTGTTAGAAATAATTAATTATCATTTAAAACCAAATAAACTTGTCTACCTAAATACCTAAGTGTCAGTTTTTTTTCAAAAGTGCTTGTGTAGTCTTTTTGCCGTGTTGTTTTGTAAAAGTGCCGTGTGAAAAATTCTTTTTCGGGGAAAAGCTATGCCAAAATTTTCCTTACGCCGGATTGTGATAGTTTTTAAAGTGTTTTCAAAAAGTGAATTGTGATAAAAGAAAAATTAATTTTGTAAGGTGAACCGCTGTTCAATTTTATTTTTGATAAAAATAAACAAAATTTTTGAAAAAAATTTCAAATTAAATTTTTTTTTTTAAAATATTTATTTTTTTTTAAATATTTTTTTTTTGTTTTTTAAATAATGCTATAACAAATATTCACCATATGAAAAGAAAAGGCACTCGCGCACGCGTTTATAATTGAATGTACATAATTCTCAAACATGCTTTGTTTAATGTTCCGACTTGGTCACCAAACATGGCTAAAGCAATTTCAAAATTTCGGGCGATAGTGTGACCGCTCAAACTGTTCGTATCGACCTCGCCGATTATAATTAACGTGTCATCGGGGTCCACCAGCACAGCATGTCCAATGAACGTGTATCGTTTTTTTTGTATTTAATTTGTTTGTCTATAAATTTACGACGCCAGTTGTTAGAAATAATTAATTATCATTTAAAACCAAATGAACTTGTCTACCTAAATACCTAAGTGTCAGTTTTTTTTCAAAAGTGCTTGTGTAGTCTTTTTGCCGTGTTGTTTTGTAAAAGTGCCGTGTGAAAAATTCATTTTCGGGGAAAAGCTATGCCAAAATTTTCCTTACGCCGGATTGTGATAGTTTTTAAAGTGTTTTCAAAAAGTGAATTGTGATAAAAGAAAAATTAATTTTGTAAGGTGAACCGCTGTTCAATTTTATTTTTGATAAAAATAAACAAAATTTTTGAAAAAAATTTCAAATTAAATTTTTTTTTTAAAAATATATATTTTTTTTTAAATATTTTTTTTTTTTGTTTTTTAAATAATGCTATAACAAATATTCACCATATGAAAAGAAAAGGCACTCGCGCACGCGTTTATAATTGAATGTACATAATTCTCAAACATGCTTTGTTTAATGTTCCCACTTGGTCACCAAACATGGCTAAAGCAATTTCAAAATTTCGGGCGATAGTGTGACAGCTCAAACTGTTCGTATCAACCTCGCCGATTATAATTAACGTGTCATCGGGGTCCACCAGCACAGCATGTCCAATGAACGTGTATCGTTTTTTTTGTATTTAATTTGTTTGTCTATAAATTTACGACGCCAGTTGTTAGAAATAATTAATTATCATTTAAAACCAAATAAACTTGTCTACCTAAATACCTAAGTGTCAGTTTTTTTTCAAAAGTGCTTGTGTAGTCTTTTTGCCGTGTTGTTTTGTAAAAGTGCCGTGTGAAAAATTCTTTTTCGGGGAAAAGCTATGCCAAAATTTTCCTTACGCCGGATTGTGATAGTTTTTAAAGTGTTTTCAAAAAGTGAATTGTGATAAAAGAAAAATTAATTTTGTAAGGTGAACCGCTGTTCCATTTTATTTTTGATAAAAATAAACAAAATTTTTGAAAAAAATTTCAAATTAAATTTTTTTTTTAAAAATATATATTTTTTTTTAAATATTTTTTTTTTTGTTTTTTAAATAATGCTATAACAAATATTCACCATATGAAAAGAAAAGGCACTCGCGCACGCGTTTATAATTGAATGTACATAATTCTCAAACATGCTTTGTTTAATGTTCCCACTTGGTCACCAAACATGGCTAAAGCAATTTCAAAATTTCGGGCGATAGTGTGACAGCTCAAACTGTTCGTATCAACCTCGCCGATTATAATTAACGTGTCATCGGGGTCCACCAGCACAGCATGTCCAATGAACGTGTATCGTTTTTTTTGTATTTAATTTGTTTGTCTATAAATTTACGACGCCAGTTGTTAGAAATAATTAATTATCATTTAAAACCAAATGAACTTGTCTACCTAAATACCTAAGTGTCAGTTTTTTTTCAAAAGTGCTTGTGTAGTCTTTTTGCCGTGTTGTTTTGTAAAAGTGCCGTGTGAAAAATTCTTTTTCGGGGAAAAGCTATGCCAAAATTTTCCTTACGCCGGATTGTGATAGTTTTTAAAGTGTTTTCAAAAAGTGAATTGTGATAAAAGAAAAATTAATTTTGTAAGGTGAACCGCTGTTCAATTTTATTTTTGATAAAAATAAACAAAATTTTTAAAAAAAATTTCAAATTAAATTTTTTTTTTTAAAATATATATTTTTTTTTAAATATTTTTTTTTTTGTTTTTTAAATAATGCTATAACAAATATTCACAGTTTGAAAAGAAAAGGCACTCGCGCACGCGTTTATAATTGAATGTACATAATTCTCAAACATGCTTTGTTTAATGTTCCCACTTGGTCACCAAACATGGCTAAAGCAATTTCAAAATTTCGGGCGATAGTGTGACAGCTCAAACTGTTCGTATCAACCTCGCCGATTATAATTAACGTGTCATCGGGGTCCACCAGCACAGCATGTCCAATGAACGTGTATCGTTTTTTTTGTATTTAATTTGTTTGTCTATAAATTTACGACGCCAGTTGTTAGAAATAATTAATTATCATTTAAAACCAAATGAACTTGTCTACCTAAATACCTAAGTGTCAGTTTTTTTTCAAAAGTGCTTGTGTAGTCTTTTTGCCGTGTTGTTTTGTAAAAGTGCCGTGTGAAAAATTCTTTTTCGGGGAAAAGCTATGCCAAAATTTTCCTTACGCCGGATTGTGATAGTTTTTAAAGTGTTTTCAAAAAGTGAATTGTGATAAAAGAAAAATTAATTTTGTAAGGTGAACCGCTGTTCAATTTTATTTTTGATAAAAATAAACAAAATTTTTGAAAAAAATTTCAAATTAAATTTTTTTTTTAAAAATATATATTTTTTTTTAAATATTTTTTTTTTTGTTTTTTAAATAATGCTATAACAAATATTCACCATATGAAAAGAAAAGGCACTCGCGCACGCGTTTATAATTGAATGTACATAATTCTCAAACATGCTTTGTTTAATGTTCCCACTTGGTCACCAAACATGGCTAAAGCAATTTCAAAATTTCGGGCGATAGTGTGACAGCTCAAACTGTTCGTATCAACCTCGCCGATTATAATTAACGTGTCATCGGGGTCCACCAGCACAGCATGTCCAATGAACGTGTATCGTTTTTTTTGTATTTAATTTGTTTGTCTATAAATTTACGACGCCAGTTGTTAGAAATAATTAATTATCATTTAAAACCAAATGAACTTGTCTACCTAAATACCTAAGTGTCAGTTTTTTTTCAAAAGTGCTTGTGTAGTCTTTTTGCCGTGTTGTTTTGTAAAAGTGCCGTGTGAAAAATTCTTTTTCGGGGAAAAGCTATGCCAAAATTTTCCTTACGCCGGATTGTGATAGTTTTTAAAGTGTTTTCAAAAAGTGAATTGTGATAAAAGAAAAATTAATTTTGTAAGGTGAACCGCTGTTCAATTTTATTTTTGATAAAAATAAACAAAATTTTTGAAAAAAATTTCAAATTAAATTTTTTTTTTAAAAATATATATTTTTTTTTAAATATTTTTTTTTTTGTTTTTTAAATAATGCTATAACAAATATTCACCATTTGAAAAGAAAAGGCACTCGCGCACGCGTTTATAATTGAATGTACATAATTCTCAAACATGCTTTGTTTAATGTTCCCACTTGGTCACCAAACATGGCTAAAGCAATTTCAAAATTTCGGGCGATAGTGTGACAGCTCAAACTGTTCGTATCAACCTCGCCGATTATAATTAACGTGTCATCGGGGTCCACCAGCACAGCATGTCCAATGAACGTGTATCGTTTTTTTTGTATTTAATTTGTTTGTCTATAAATTTACGACGCCAGTTGTTAGAAATAATTAATTATCATTTAAAACCAAATAAACTTGTCTACCTAAATACCTAAGTGTCAGTTTTTTTTCAAAAGTGCTTGTGTAGTCTTTTTGCCGTGTTGTTTTGTAAAAGTGCCGTGTGAAAAATTCTTTTTCGGGGAAAAGCTATGCCAAAATTTTCCTTACGCCGGATTGTGATAGTTTTTAAAGTGTTTTCAAAAAGTGAATTGTGATAAAAGAAAAATTAATTTTGTAAGGTGAACCGCTGTTCAATTTTATTTTTGATAAAAATAAACAAAATTTTTGAAAAAAATTTCAAATTAAATTTTTTTTTTTAAAATATATATTTTTTTTTAAATATTTTTTTTTTGTTTTTTAAATAATGCTATAACAAATATTCACCATATGAAAAGAAAAGGCACTCGCGCACGCGTTTATAATTGAATGTACATAATTCTCAAACATGCTTTGTTTAATGTTCCGACTTGGTCACCAAACATGGCTAAAGCAATTTCAAAATTTCGGGCGATAGTGTGACCGCTCAAACTGTTCGTATCGACCTCGCCGATTATAATTAACGTGTCATCGGGGTCCACCAGCACAGCATGTCCAATGAACGTGTATCGTTTTTTTTGTATTTAATTTGTTTGTCTATAAATTTACGACGCCAGTTGTTAGAAATAATTAATTATCATTTAAAACCAAATGAACTTGTCTACCTAAATACCTAAGTGTCAGTTTTTTTTCAAAAGTGCTTGTGTAGTCTTTTTGCCGTGTTGTTTTGTAAAAGTGCCGTGTGAAAAATTCATTTTCGAAGAAAAGCTATGCCAAAATTTTCCTTACGCGGGATTGTGATAGTTTTTCAAGTGTTTTTAAAAAGTGAATTGTGATAAAAGAAAAATTAATTTTGTAAGGCGAACCGCTGTTCAATTTTATTTCTGTTAAAAATAAACAAAAATTTTGAAAAAAATTTCAAATTAATTTTTTTATATAAATTTTTTTTTTTTTTGTTTTTTTTTTTGTTTTTTTATATAATGCTATAACAAATATTCACAGTTTGAAAAGAAAAGGCACTCGCGCACGCGTTTATAATTGAATGTCCATAATTCTCAAACATGCTTTGTTTAATGTTCCCACTTGGTCACCAAACATGGCTAAAGCAATTTCAAAATTTGTGACAGCTCAAACTAGGTTTGTGTAACATGGTTTGTGATTCAAAAGAAAGTGCCCCTTTATAACGCCTGCTCGCGTCAACGCAAGAAAAACATCCCAGTTTTCAAGTAGTTTAGCGGCTACGCTAGGTTTGTGTAACATGGTTTGGGAAACAAAAGAAAGTGCCCCTTTATAACGCCTGCTCGCGTCAACGCAAGAAAAACATCCCAGGTTTCAAGTAGCTTAGCGGCTACGCTAGGTTTGTGTAACATGGTTTGTGATACAAAAGAAAGTGCCCCTTTATAACGCCTGCTCGCGTCAACGCAAGAAAAACATCCCAGGTTTCAAGTAGCTTAGCGGCTACGCTAGGTTTGTGTAACATGGTTTGTGATACAAAAGAATGTGCCCCTTTATAACGCCTACTCATCTGTTGGAGTTTGTTGAGTGGTTTTCGGGGTTTGAGGTTTTTGGGGTTTGAGGTTTTCGGGTTTGGAGGTTTTTGGGGTTTTAGGTTTTCGGGTTTAGTAGTTTTTGGGGTTTGAGGTTTTCGGGTTTGGTAGTTTTTGGGGTTTGAGGTTTTCGGGTTTAGTAGTTTTTGGGGTTTGAGGTATTCGGGTTTGGTAGTTTTTGGGGTTTGAGGTTTTCGGGTTTAGTAGTTTTTGGGGTTTGAGGTTTTCGGGTTTAGTAGTTTTTGGGGTTTGAGGTTTTCGGGGTTTGAGGTTTTCGGGGTTTGAGGTTTTCGGGGTTTGAGGTTTTCGGGTTAAGTAGTTTTTGGGGTTTGAGGTTTTCGGGTTTGGAGGTTTTTGGGGTTTGAGGTTTTTGGGGTTTGAGGTTTTTGGGGTTTGAGGTTTTTGGGGTTTGAGGTTTTTGGGGTTTGAGGTTTTTGGGGTTTGAGGTTTTTGGGGTTTGAGGTTTTTGGGGTTTGAGGTTTTCGGGTTTGGAGGTTTCTGGGGTTTGAGGTTTTCGGGTTAAGTAGTTTTTGGGGTTTGAGGTTTTCGGGTTTGGAGGTTTTTGGGGTTTGAGGTTTTTGGGGTTTGAGGTTTTTGGGGTTTGAGGTTTTCGGGGTTTGAGGTTTTCGGGGTTTGAGGTTTTCGGGTTTAGTAGTATTTAGGGTTTGAGGTTTTCGGGTTTAGTTGTTTTCGGGGTTTGAGGTTTTCGGGTTTGGAGGTTTTTGGGGTTTGAGGTATTCGGGTTTGGTAGTTTTTGGGGTTTGAGGTTTTCGGGTTTAGTAGTTTTTGGGGTTTGAGGTTTTTGGGGTTTGAGGTTTTTGGGGTTTGAGGTTTTCGGGTTTAGTAGTTTTTGGGGTTTGAGGTTTTCGGGTTTAGTAGTTTTTGGGGTTTGAGGTTTTCGGGTTTGGAGGTTTTTGGGGTTTGAGGTTTTCGGGTTTAGTAGTTTTTGGGGTTTGAGGTTTTCGGGTTTGGAGGTTTTTGGGGTTTGAGGTTTTCGGGGTTTGAGGTTTTCGGGGTTTGAGGTTTTCGGGTTAAGTAGTTTTTGGGGTTTGAGGTTTTCGGGTTTGGAGGTTTTTGGGGTTTGAGGTTTTCGGGGTTTGAGGTTTTCGGGTTAAGTAGTTTTTGGGGTTTGAGGTTTTCGGGTTTGGAGGTTTTTGGGGTTTGAGGTTTTTGGGGTTTGAGGTTTTTGGGGTTTGAGGTTTTTGGGGTTTGAGGTTTTTGGGGTTTGAGGTTTTTGGGGTTTGAGGTTTTCGGGTTTGGAGGTTTTCGGGGTTTGAGGTTTTCGGGTTTAGTAGTATTTGGGGTTTGAGGTTTTCGGGTTTAGTTGCTTTCGGGGTTTGAGGTTTTCGGGTTTGGAGGTTTTTGGGTTTGGAGGTTTTTGGGGTTTGAGGTATTCGGGTTTGGTAGTTTTTGGGGTTTGAGGTTTTCGGGTTTAGTAGTTTTTGGGGTTTGAGGTTTTTGGGGTTTGAGGTTTTTGGGGTTTGAGGTTTTCGGGTTTAGTAGTTTTTGGGGTTTGAGGTTTTCGGGTTTAGTAGTTTTTGGGGTTTGAGGTTTTCGGGTTTGGAGGTTTTTGGGGTTTGAGGTTTTCGGGTTTAGTAGTTTTTGGGGTTTGAGGTTTTCGGGTTTGGAGGTTTTTGGGGTTTGAGGTTTTCGGGGTTTAAGGTTTTCGGGGTTTGAGGTTTTCGGGTTAAGTAGTTTTTGGGGTTTGAGGTTTTCGGGTTTGGAGGTTTTTGGGGTTTGAGGTTTTCGGGGTTTGAGGTTTTCGGGTTAAGTAGTTTTTGGGGTTTGAGGTTTTCGGGTTTGGAGGTTTTTGGGGTTTGAGGTTTTTGGGGTTTGAGGTTTTTGGGGTTTGAGGTTTTCGGGTTAAGTAGTTTTTGGGGTTTGAGGTTTTCGGGTTTGGAGGTTTTCGGGGTTTGAGGTTTTCGGGTTTAGTAGTATTTGGGGTTTGAGGTTTTCGGGTTTAGTTGCTTTCGGGGTTTGAGGTTTTCGGGTTTGGAGGTTTTTGGGTTTGGAGGTTTTTGGGGTTTGAGGTATTCGGGTTTGGTAGTTTTTGGGGTTTGAGGTTTTCGGGTTTAGTAGTTTTTGGGGTTTGAGGTTTTTGGGGTTTGAGGTTTTTGGGGTTTGAGGTTTTTGGGGTTTGAGGTTTTTGGGGTTTGAGGTTTTTGGGGTTTGAGGTTTTCGGGTTTGGAGGTTTTCGGGGTTTGAGGTTTTCGGGTTTAGTAGTATTTGGGGTTTGAGGTTTTCGGGTTTAGTTGCTTTCGGGGTTTGAGGTTTTCGGGTTTGGAGGTTTTTGGGTTTGGAGGTTTTTGGGGTTTGAGGTATTCGGGTTTGGTAGTTTTTGGGGTTTGAGGTTTTCGGGTTTAGTAGTTTTTGGGGTTTGAGGTTTTTGGGGTTTGAGGTTTTTGGGGTTTGAGGTTTTTGGGGTTTGAGGTTTTTGGGGTTTGAGGTTTTTGGGGTTTGAGGTTTTTGGGGTTTGAGGTTTTCGGGTTTAGTAGTTTTTGGGGTTTGAGGTTTTCGGGTTTGGAGGTTTTTGGGGTTTGAGGTTTTCGGGGTTTGAGGTTTTCGGGGTTTGAGGTTTTCGGGTTAAGTAGTTTTTGGGGTTTGAGGTTTTCGGGTTTAGTAGTTTTTGGGGTTTGAGGTTTTCGGGTTTAGTAGTTTTTGGGGTTTGAGGTTTTCGGGTTTGGAGGTTTTTGGGGTTTGAGGTTTTCGGGTTTGGAGGTTTTTGGGGTTTGAGGTTTTCGGGTTAAGTAGTTTTTGGGGTTTGAGGTTTTCGGGTTTGGAGGTTTTTGGGGTTTGAGGTTTTCGGGTTAAGTAGTTTTTGGGGTTTGAGGTTTTCGGGTTTGGAGGTTTTTGGGGTTTGAGGTTTTCGGGGTTTGAGGTTTTCGGGTTAAGTAGTTTTTGGGGTTTGAGGTTTTCGGGTTCGGAGGTTTTTGGGGTTTGAGGTTTACGGGGTTTGAGGTTTTCGGGGTTTGAGGTTTTTGGGGTTTGAGGTTTTTGGGGTTTGAGGTTTTTGGGGTTTGAGGTTTTCGGGTTTAGTAGTTTTTGGGGTTTGAGGTTTTCGGGTTTGGAGGTTTTTGGGGTTTGAGGTTTTCGGGGTTTAAGGTTTTCGGGGTTTGAGGTTTTCGGGTTAAGTAGTTTTTGGGGTTTGAGGTTTTCGGGTTTGGAGGTTTTTGGGGTTTGAGGTTTTCGGGGTTTGAGGTTTTCGGGTTAAGTAGTTTTTGGGGTTTGAGGTTTTCGGGTTTGGAGGTTTTTGGGGTTTGAGGTTTTTGGGGTTTGAGGTTTTTGGGGTTTGAGGTTTTTGGGGTTTGAGGTTTTTGGGGTTTGAGGTTTTCGGGTTTGGAGGTTTTCGGGGTTTGAGGTTTTCGGGTTTAGTAGTATTTGGGGTTTGAGGTTTTCGGGTTTAGTTGCTTTCGGGGTTTGAGGTTTTCGGGTTTGGAGGTTTTTGGGTTTGGAGGTTTTTGGGGTTTGAGGTATTCGGGTTTGGTAGTTTTTGGGGTTTGAGGTTTTCGGGTTTAGTAGTTTTTGGGGTTTGAGGTTTTTGGGGTTTGAGGTTTTTGGGGTTTGAGGTTTTTGGGGTTTGAGGTTTTTGGGGTTTGAGGTTTTCGGGTTTGGAGGTTTTCGGGGTTTGAGGTTTTCGGGTTTAGTAGTATTTGGGGTTTGAGGTTTTCGGGTTTAGTTGCTTTCGGGGTTTGAGGTTTTCGGGTTTGGAGGTTTTTGGGTTTGGAGGTTTTTGGGGTTTGAGGTATTCGGGTTTGGTAGTTTTTGGGGTTTGAGGTTTTCGGGTTTAGTAGTTTTTGGGGTTTGAGGTTTTTGGGGTTTGAGGTTTTTGGGGTTTGAGGTTTTTGGGGTTTGAGGTTTTTGGGGTTTGAGGTTTTCGGGTTTAGTAGTTTTTGGGGTTTGAGGTTTTCGGGTTTGGAGGTTTTTGGGGTTTGAGGTTTTCGGGGTTTGAGGTTTTCGGGGTTTGAGGTTTTCGGGTTAAGTAGTTTTTGGGGTTTGAGGTTTTCGGGTTTAGTAGTTTTTGGGGTTTGAGGTTTTCGGGTTTAGTAGTTTTTGGGGTTTGAGGTTTTCGGGTTTGGAGGTTTTTGGGGTTTGAGGTTTTCGGGTTTGGAGGTTTTTGGGGTTTGAGGTTTTCGGGTTAAGTAGTTTTTGGGGTTTGAGGTTTTCGGGTTTGGAGGTTTTTGGGGTTTGAGGTTTTCGGGTTAAGTAGTTTTTGGGGTTTGAGGTTTTCGGGTTTGGAGGTTTTTGGGGTTTGAGGTTTTCGGGGTTTGAGGTTTTCGGGTTAAGTAGTTTTTGGGGTTTGAGGTTTTCGGGTTCGGAGGTTTTTGGGGTTTGAGGTTTACGGGGTTTGAGGTTTTCGGGGTTTGAGGTTTTTGGGGTTTGAGGTTTTTGGGGTTTGAGGTTTTTGGGGTTTGAGGTTTGAGGTTTTCGGGTTTGGAGGTTTTTGGGGTTTGAGGTTTTCGGGGTTTGAGGTTTTCGGGTTAAGTAGTTTTTGGGGTTTGAGGTTTTCGGGTTTGGAGATTTTTGGGGTTTGAGGTTTTTGGGGTTTGAGGTTTTTGGGGTTTGAGGTTTTCGGGGTTTGAGGTTTTCGGGTATAGTAGTTTTTGGGGTTTGAGGTTTTCGGGGTTTGAGGTTTTCGGGTTTAGTAGTTTTTGGGGTTTGAGGTTTTCGGGTTTGGAGGTTTTTGGGGTTTGAGGTTTTCGGGTTTAGTAGTTTTTGGGGTTTGAGGTTTTCGGGTTTAGTAGTTTTTTGGGTTTGAGGTTTTCGGGTTTGAGGTTTTCGCTTTTAGTAGTTTTTGGGGTTTGAGGTTTTCGGGTTTTGAGGTTTTTGGGGTTTGGAGGTTTTCGGGTTTGAGGTTTTCGGGTTTAGTAGTTTTTGGGGTTTGAGGTTTTCGGGTTTAGTAGTTTTTGGGGTTTGAGGTTTTCGGGTTTGGAGGTTTTTGGGGTTTGAGGTTTTCGGGGTTTGAGGTTTTCGGGTTAAGTAGTTTTTGGGGTTTGAGGTTTTCGGGTTTGGAGGTTTTTGGGGTTTGAGGTTTACGGGGTTTGAGGTTTTCGGGGTTTGAGGTTTTCGGGTTTAGTAGTATTTGGGGTTTGAGGTTTTCGGGTTTAGTTGTTTTCGGGGTTTTAGGTTTTCGGGTTTAGAGGTTTTTGGGGTTTGAGGTATTCGGGTTTGGTAGTTTTTGGGGTTTGAGGTTTGAGGTTTTCGGGGTTTGAGGTTTTCGGGTTTAGTAGTTTTTGGGGTTTGAGGTTTTCGGGTTTAGTTGTTTTCGGGGTTTGAGGTTTTCGGGTTTAGTTGTTTTAGGGGTTTGAGGTTTTCGGGTTTGGAGGTTTTTGGGGTTTGAGGTTTTCGGGTTTGATGGTTTTCGGGGTTTGAGGTTTTCGGGTTTGGTGGTTTTCGGGGTTTGAGGTTTTTGGGTTTGGTGGTTTTCGGGGTTTGAGGTTTTCGGGGTTTGAGGTTTTCGGGTTTGGTAGTTTTTGGGGTTTGAGGTTTTCGGGTTTGGAGGTTTTTGGGGTTTGAGGTTTTCGGGTTTGGTAGTTTTTGGGGTTTGAGGTTTTCGGGTTTGGAGGTTTTTGGGTTTAAGGTTTTCGGGTTTGGTGGTTTTCGGGGTGTGAGGTTTTTGGGGTTTGAGGTTTTCGGGTTTGGTAGTTTTTGGGGTTTGAGGTTTTCGGGTTTGGTAGTTTTTGGGGTTTGAGGTTTTCGGGTTTGGTAGTTTTTGGGGTTTGAGGTTTTCGGGTTTGGTAGTTTTTGGGGTTTGAGGTTTTCGGGTTTGGAGGTTTTTTGGGTTTGGAGGTTTTTTGGGTTTGAGGTTTTCGGGTTTTGTTAGTTTTTGGGGTTTGAGGTTTTCGGGTTTAGTAGTTTTTGGGGTTTGAGGTTTTCGGGGTTTGAGGTTTTCGGGTTTAGTAGTTTTTGGGGTTTGAGGTTTTCGGGTTTGGAGGTTTTTGGGGTTTGAGGTTTTCGGGGTTTGAGGTTTTCGGGTTTAGTAGTTTTTGGGGTTTGAGGTTTTCGGGTTTAGTTGTTTTCGGGGTTTGAGGTTTTCGGGTTTAGTTGTTTTAGGGGTTTGAGGTTTTCGGGTTTGGAGGTTTTTGGGGTTTGAGGTTTTCGGGTTTGATGGTTTTCGGGGTTTGAGGTTTTCGGGTTTGGTGGTTTTCGGGGTTTGAGGTTTTTGGGTTTGGTGGTTTTCGGGGTTTGAGGTTTTCGGGGTTTGAGGTTTTCGGGTTTGGTAGTTTTTGGGGTTTGAGGTTTTCGGGTTTGGAGGTTTTTGGGGTTTGAGGTTTTCGGGTTTGGTAGTTTTTGGGGTTTGAGGTTTTCGGGTTTGGAGGTTTTTGGGTTTAAGGTTTTCGGGTTTGGTGGTTTTCGGGGTGTGAGGTTTTTGGGGTTTGAGGTTTTCGGGTTTGGTAGTTTTTGGGGTTTGAGGTTTTCGGGTTTGGTAGTTTTTGGGGTTTGAGGTTTTCGGGTTTGGTAGTTTTTGGGGTTTGAGGTTTTCGGGTTTGGTAGTTTTTGGGGTTTGAGGTTTTCGGGTTTGGAGGTTTTTTGGGTTTGGAGGTTTTTTGGGTTTGAGGTTTTCGGGTTTTGTTAGTTTTTGGGGTTTGAGGTTTTCGGGTTTAGTAGTTTTTGGGGTTTGAGGTTTTCGGGGTTTGAGGTTTTCGGGTTTAGTAGTTTTTGGGGTTTGAGGTTTTCGGGTTTGGAGGTTTTTGGGGTTTGAGGTTTTCGGGTTGAGTAGTTTTTGGGGTTTGAGGTTTTCGGGTTTAGTAGTTTTTGGGGTTTGAGGTTTTCGGGTTTAGTAGTTTTTGGGGTTTGAGGTTTTCGGGTTTGGAGGTTTTTGGGGTTTGAGGTTTTCGGGTTTGGAGGTTTTCGGGGTTTGAGGTTTTCGGGTTAAGTAGTTTTTGGGGTTTGAGGTTTTCGGGTTTGGAGGTTTTTGGGGTTTGAGGTTTTCGGGTTAAGTAGTTTTTGGGGTTTGAGGTTTTCGGGTTTGGAGGTTTTTGGGGTTTGAGGTTTTCGGGTTAAGTAGTTTTTGGGGTTTGAGGTTTTCGGGTTTGGAGGCTTTTGGGGTTTGAGGTTTTCGGGGTTTGAGGTTTTCGGGTTAAGTAGTTTTTGGGGTTTGAGGTTTTCGGGTTCGGAGGTTTTTGGGGTTTGAGGTTTACGGGGTTTGAGGTTTTCGGGGTTTGAGGTTTTTGGGGTTTGAGGTTTTTGGGGTTTGAGGTTTTTGGGGTTTGAGGTTTGAGGTTTTCGGGTTTGGAGGTTTTTGGGGTTTGAGGTTTTCGGCGTTTGAGGTTTTCGGGTTAAGTAGTTTTTGGGGTTTGAGGTTTTCGGGTTTGGAGATTTTTGGGGTTTGAGGTTTTTGGGGTTTGAGGTTTTTGGGGTTTGAGGTTTTTGGGGTTTGAGGTTTTCGGGTTTGGAGGTTTTTGGGGTTTGAGGTTTTTGGGGTTTGAGGTTTTTGGGGTTTGAGGTTTTTGGGGTTTGAGGTTTTTGGGGTTTGAGGTTTTTGGGGTTTGAGGTTTTCGGGGTTTGAGGTTTTCGGGTATAGTAGTTTTTGGGGTTTGAGGTTTTCGGGGTTTGAGGTTTTCGGGTTTAGTAGTTTTTGGGGTTTGAGGTTTTCGGGTTTGGAGGTTTTTGGGGTTTGAGGTTTTCGGGTTTAGTAGTTTTTGGGGTTTGAGGTTTTCGGGTTTAGTAGTTTTTTGGGTTTGAGGTTTTCGGGTTTGAGGTTTTCGGGTTTAGTAGTTTTTGGGGTTTGAGGTTTTCGGGTTTAGTAGTTTTTGGGGTTTGAGGTTTTCGGGTTTGTAGGTTTTTGGGGTTTGAGGTTTTCGGGGTTTGAGGTTTTCGGGTTTAGTAGTTTTTGGGGTTTGAGGTTTTCGGGTTTGGAGGTTTTTGGGGTTTGAGGTTTATGGGGTTTGAGGGGTTTGGGGTTTGAGGTTTTTGGGGTTTGAGGTTTTCGGGGTTTGAGGTTTTCGGGGTTTGAGGTTTTGGGGTTTGAGGTTTTCGGGTTTAGAAGTTTTTGGGGTTTGAGGTTTTCGGGTTTAGTTGTTTTTGGGGTTTGAGGTTTTCGGGTTTGAAGGTTTTTGGGGTTTGAGGTATTCGGGTTTGGTAGTTTTTGGGGTTTTTTGTTTTCGGGTTTAGTAGTTTTTGGGGTTTGAGGTTTTCGGGGTTTGAGGATTTCGGGTTTAGTAGTTTTTGGGGTTTGAGGTTTTCGGGTTTAGTAGTTTTTGGGGTTTGAGGTTTTCGGGTTTAGTAGTTTTTGGGGTTTTAGGTTTTCGGGTTTGGAGGTTTTTGGGGTTTGAGGTTTTCGGGTTTAGTAGTTTTTGTGGTTTGAGGTTTTCGGGTTTAGTAGTTTTTGGGGTTTGAGGTTTTCGGGTTTAGTAGTTTTTGGTGTTTGAGGTTTTCGGGTTTGGAGGTTTTTGGGGTTTGAGGTTTTCGGGGTTTTCGGGTTAGGTAGTTTTTGGGGTTTGAGGTTTTCGGGTTTGGAGTTTTTTGGGGTTTGAGGTTTTCGGGGTTTGAGGTTTTCGGGGTTTGAGGTTTTCGGGTTAAGTAGTTTTTGGGGTTTGAGGTTTTCGGGTTTGGAGGTTTTTGGGGTTTGAGGTTTACGGGGTTTGAGGTTTTCGGGGTTTGAGGTTTTCGGGTTTAGTTGTTTTCGGGGTTTGAGGTTTGGGGTTTTTGGGTTAAGTCATTTTTAGGGTTTGTAAAAAATGATTTTAAATGAATTGAATTGAACAGTGTGAATCGTCACACTATTGCTTGAAATGGCTTTAGCCATGTTCGGTGACTATTTATGTGTCTGTAATTCTTTGTATACTGCTTGAATTAATAGTTTTCTTTATATTGTTTCAGGAACACACACGTACGGCAATGGGACGCAGCAAATCTACATATATGGAGTATAAATGAAATAGTATTGTTTGTAAATAATTGAATAAAATTGACGTTCGAGGTTGGTTGGTTGGTGTGATGTTTTCATTTTGACGGCTAGTTGGTCGCTTATGCTATTTTATAAAGCTTCATAACAAATGTTTGAGAAAGTTTGATGCTCGGGCGGCGGATGGCGGTAAAAATGGTTTTAATTATTTAAAACGTGTTTGAGCTGCCATCGGTTATATGTCGCTAGTTAGAAAAGTGAACAGATTTTATAATTAACAGATGTTTACGCCGCCAGATGCCAGTAGTAATTGATTTTAATTATTTAAAACGTGTTTCAGCTGCGGTCCGGTAAGTGCCGTTAGTTAAAAGAGACATTAAAAAATAATTTTGGTATCGTCCGCCAGGTGGCAGTAATAATGGTTTTAATTATTAAAACGTGTTTGACCTGCTCTCCGGTAGATGTCGCTAGCTAGAAAGGCGAACAGATTTTATATTTAAAAGATGTTTACGCCGTTGGCCGCTAGATGGCAGTAGTAATGGTTTTTAATTATTTAAAACGTTTCAGCTGCGGTCCGGTAAGTGCCGTTAGTTAAGAGAGACATTAAAAAATAATTTTGGTATCCGCCAGGTGGCAGTAATAATGGTTTTAATTATTAAAACGTGTTTGACCTGCTCTCCGGTAGATGTCGCTAGCTAGAAAGGTGAACAGATTTTATATTTAAAAGATGTTTACGCCGTTGGCCGCTAGATGGCAGTAGTAAATGGTTTTTAATTATTTAAAACGTTTTAGCTGCTGTCCTGTAGGTGCCGTCAGTTAAAAGAGACTAGTCTAAAAATAATTTCGGTATCGTTCGCCAGGTGGCAGTAATAATGGTTTTAATTATTAAAACGTGTTTGACCTGCTCTCCGGTAGATGCCGCTAGCTAGAACGGTGAACAGATTTTATATTTAAAAGATGTTTACGTCGTTGGCCGCTAGATGGCAGTAGTAATGGGTTTTAATTATTTAAAACGTTTGAGCTGCTGTCCGGTAGGTGCCGTTAGTTAAATGATGAGTTCCAAAATAATTTCGGTATTGTCCGCCAGGTGGCAGTAATAATGGTTTTAATTATTAAAACGTGTTTGACCTGCTCTCCGGTAGATGCCGCTAGCTAGTACGGTGAACAGATTTTATAATGAAAAGATTTTTACGCCGTCGGCCGGTAGATGGCGGTAGTGGTTTTTAATTTAAAACGTTTGAGCTGCTGTCCGGTAGGTGCAGTTAAGAAAGACGAGTTCAAAAATAATTTCGTTATCGTCCGGCAGGTGGCAGTAAGAATGGTTTTAATTATTAAAACGGGTTTGACCTGCTCTCCGGTAGATGCCGCTAGCTAGAACAGTGAACAGATTTTATTATTAAAAGATGTTTACGCCGTTGTCCGGTAGATGGCAGTAGTAATTGTCTTTTAATAAAAAACGTATTTGAGCTGCTATCCGATAGGTGCCGTTAGTTAAAAGAGACCAGTTCAAAAATTTTATTTCTGTATCGTTCGCCAGTTGGCAGTGAGAATGGTTTTAATTATTTGAAACGTGTTTGACCTGCTCTCCGGTAGATGTCGTTAGTTAGAACGGTTACCAGACTTTATAATTAAAAGATGATTAATCCGTCGGCCGTAAGACACGAAAACCTTAAACCACTTAACCCGAAAACCTCAAAAGCCCGAAAACCTCCAAACCCGAAAACCTCAAATCCCAAAAACCACCAAACCCGAAAACCTCAAATCCAGAAAAACCACCAAACCCGAACACCTCAAACCCAGAAAACCACCGAACACCTCAAACCCGGAAAACCACCAAATTCGAACACCTCAAACCCCGAAAACCACTAAACCCGAACACCTCAAACCCAGAAAACCTCCAAACCCGAACACCTCAAATCTAGAAAACCTCAAATCCACCAAACCCGAACACCTCAAACCCAGAAAACCACCGAACACCTCAAACCCGGAAAACCACCAAATTCGAACACCTCAAACCCCGAAAACCACTAAACCCGAACACCTCAAACCCAGAAAACCTCCAAACCCGAAAACCTCAAACCCAGAAAACCACTAAACCAGAACACCTCAAATCCCCAAAAACCGCCAAACCCGAACACCTCAAAACCAGAAAACCCCAAATCCACTAAACCTGAACACCTCAAACCCCAAAAATCACGAAACCCGAACACCTCAAACCCAGAAAACCACCAAATCCGAACACCTCAAACCCCGAAAACCATTTAACCCGAACACCTCAAACCCAAAAAAACACGAAACCCGAACACCTCAAACCCCAAAATGCACCAAACCCGAACACCTCAAACCCCAAAATGCACCAAACCCGAACACCTCAAACCCCAAAAAGCACCAAACCCGAACACCTCAAAACCAGAAAACCTCAAACCCCAAATCCACTAAAACTCAAAACCAGAAAACCCCAAATCCACTAAACCCGAACACCTCAAACCCCAAAAATCACGAAACCCGAACACCTCAAACCCAGAAAACCACCAAATCCGAACACCTCAAACCCCGAAAACCATTTAACCCGAACACCTCAAACCCAAAAAAACACGAAACCCGAACACCTCAAACCCCAAAATGCACCAAACCCGAACACCTCAAACCCCAAAAAGCACCAAACCCGAACACCTCAAAACCAGAAAACCTCAAACCCCAAATCACTAAACCAGAAAACCCCAAATCCACTAAGCCCGAACACCTCAAACCCCAAAAATTACGAAACCCGAACACCTCAAACCCCAAAAAGCACCAACCCCGAACACCTCAAAACCAGAAAACCTCAACCCCCAAATCCACTAAACCCGGACACCACAAACCCCCAAAACCACCAAACCCGAACACCTCAAACCCGGAAAACCACCAAACCCGAACACCTCAAACCCCGAAATTCTCACCCCAAAAACCACCAAACCCGAACATCTCAAACCAAGAAAACCACCAAATCCGATCACCTCAAATCCAGAAAACCCAATCCGAACACCTCAACCCCTGAAAACCACAAAACCCGAACACCTCAAACCCCAAAAACCACCAAACCCGAACACCTCAAACCACCAAAACCGTAGCCGCTAAACCACTTGAAAACTGGGATGTTTTTCTTGCGTTGACGCGAGCAGGCGTTATAAAGGGGCACTTTCTTTTGAATCGCAAACCATGTTACACAAACCTAGCGTAGCCGCTAAACTACTTGAAAACTGGGATGTTTTTCTTGCGTTGACGCGAGCAGGCGTTATAAAGGGGCACTTTCTTTTGAATCGCAAACCATATTACACAAACCTAGCGTAGCCGCTAAACCACTTGAAAACTGGGATGTTTTTCTTGCGTTGACGCGAGCAGGCGTTATAAAGGGGCACTTTCTTTTGAATCACAAACCATGTTATACAAACCTAGCGTAGCCGCTAAACTACTTGAAAACTGGGATGTTTTTCTTGCGTTGACGCGAGCAGGCGTTATAAAGGGGCACTTTCTTTTGAATCACAAACCATGTTACACAAACCTAGCGTAGCCGCTAAACTACTTGAAAACTGGGATGTTTTTCTTGCGTTGACGCGAGCAGGCGTTATAAAGGGGCACTCTTTTGATTCACAAACCATGTTACACAAACCTAGCGTAGCCGCTAAACCACTTGAAAACTGGGATGTTTTTCTTGCGTTGACGCGAGCAGGCGTTATAAAGGGGCACTTTCTTTTGAATCGCAAACCATGTTACACAAACCTAGCGTAGCCGCTAAACTACTTGAAAACTGGGATGTTTTTCTTGCGTTGACGCGAGCAGGCGTTATAAAGGGGCACTTTCTTTTGAATCGCAAACCATGTTACACAAACCTAGCGTAGCCGCTAAACCACTTGAAAACTGGGATGTTTTTCTTGCGTTGACGCGAGCAGGCGTTATAAAGGGGCACTTTCTTTTGAATCACAAACCATGTTATACAAACCTAGCGTAGCCGCTAAACTACTTGAAAACTGGGATGTTTTTCTTGCGTTGACGCGAGCAGGCGTTATAAAGGGGCACTTTCTTTTGAATCATAAACCATGTTATACAAACCTAGCGTAGCCGCTAAACTACTTGAAAACTGGGATGTTTTTCTTGCGTTGACGCGAGCAGGCGTTATAAAGGGGCACTTTCTTTTGAATCGCAAACCATGTTACACAAACCTAGCGTAGCCGCTAAACCACTTGAAAACTGGGATGTTTTTCTTGCGTTGACGCGAGCAGGCGTTATAAAGGGGCACTTTCTTTTGAATCACAAACCATGTTATACAAACCTAGCGTAGCCGCTAAACTACTTGAAAACTGGGATGTTTTTCTTGCGTTGACGCGAGCAGGCGTTATAAAGGGGCACTTTCTTTTGAATCACAAACCATGTTACACAAACCTAGCGTAGCCGCTAAACTACTTGAAAACTGGGATGTTTTTCTTGCGTTGACGCGAGCAGGCGTTATAAAGGGGCACTTTCTTTTGAATCGCAAACCATGTTACACAAACCTAGCGTAGCCGCTAAACCACTTGAAAACTGGGATGTTTTTCTTGCGTTGACGCGAGCAGGCGTTATAAAGGGGCACTTTCTTTTGAATCATTAACCATGTTATACATTGGGGGAAGATTGGGAGTTTGGGGGAAGGGGGGAGGTGGGATGGAAGGGGGGGGGAAGGGGGGGGGAAGGGGGGGGGGAAGATTGGGAGGGGGGAAAAAAGTGGGGAAAACTTTTTAGATGGGGAAAAATACTTTGATTTTGGGAGAAAATGGGGAAAATTTGGGGGAAGGGGGGAGGTGGGGGGGAAGGGGGGGGGGGAAGATTGGGAGGGGGGAAAAAAGTGGAGAAAACTTTTTAGATGGGGAAAAATACTTTGATTTTGGGAGAAAATGGTGAAAATTTGGGGGAAGGGGAGAGGTGGGGGGGAAGGGGGGGGGAAGATTGGGAGGGGGGGAAAAAGTGGGGAAATTTTTTTAGATGGGGAAAAATACTTTGATTTTGGGAGAAAATGGGGAAAATTTGGGGGAAGAGGGGAGGTGGGGGGGAAGGGGGGGGGAAGATTGGGAGGGGAGAAAAAAGTGGGGAAATTTTTTTAGATGGGGAAAAATACTTTGATTTGGGAGAAAATGGGGAAAATTTGGGGGAAGGTGGGAGGTGGGGGGGAAGGGGGGTGGAAGATTGGGAGCGGGGAAAAAAGTGGGGAAATTTTTTTAGATGGGGAAAAATACTTTGATTTTGGGAGAAAATGGGGAAAATTTGGGGGAAGGGGGGAGGTGGGGGGGAAGGGGGGGGGGAAGATGAGGAGGGGGGAAAAAAGTGGGGAAAACTTTTTAGATGGGGAAAAATACATTGATTTTGGGAGAAAATGGGGAAAATTTGGGGGAAGGGGGGAGGTGGGGGGGAAGGGAGGGGGAAGATTGGGAGGGGGGAAAAAAGTGGGGAAATTTTTTTAGATGGGGAAAAATACTTTGATTTTGGGAGAAAATGGGGAAAATTTGGGGGAAGGGGGGAGGTGGGGGTGAAGGGAGGGGGAAGATTGGGAGGGGGGAAAAAAGTGGGGAAATTTTTTTAGATGGGGAAAAATACTTTGATTTTAAGAGAAAATGGGGAAAATTTGGGGAAAGCGGGAAGGTGGGGGGGAAGGGGGGGAAAGATTGGGAGGGGGGAAAAAAGTGGGGAAATTTTTTTAGATGGGGTAAAATACTTTGATTTTGGGAGAAAATGGGGAAAATTCTGGGGAAGGGGGGAGATGGGGGGGAAGGGGGGGGGGGAGATTGGGAGGGGGGAAAAAAGTGGGGAAATTTTTTTAGATGGGGAAAAATACTTTGATTTTGGGAGAAAATGGGGAAAATTTGGGGGAAGGGGAGAGGTGGGGGGGAAGAGGGGGGGAAGGGGGGGGAAGATTGGGAGGGGGGAAAAAAGTGGGGAAAACTTTTTAGAAGGGGAAAAATACTTTGATTTTAAGAGAAAATGGGGAAAATTTGGGGGAAGGGGGGAGATGGGGGGGAAGGGGGGGGGGAAGATTGGGAGGGGGGAAAAAAGTTGGGAAAACTTTTTAGATGGGGAAAAATACTTTGATTTTGGGAGAAAATGGGGAAAATTTGGGGGAAGGGGGAAGGTGGTGGGGAAGGGGGGAAGAAGATTGGGAGGGGGGAAAAAAGTGGGGAAATTTTTTTAGATGGGGAAAAATACTTTGATTTTGGGAGAAAATGGGGAAAATTTGGGGGAAGGGGAGAGGTGGGGGGGAAGAGGGGGGGAAGGGGGGGGAAGATTGGGAGGGGGGAAAAAAGTGGGGAAAACTTTTTAGATGGGGAAAAATACTTTGATTTTGGGAGAAAATGGGGAAAATCTGGGGGAAGGGGAGAGGTGGGGGGGAAGGGGGGGGGAAGATTGGGAGGGGGGAAAAAAGTGGGGAAAACTTTTTAGATGGGGAAAAATACTTTGATTTTGGGAGAAAATGGGGAAAATTTGGGGGAAGTGGAGAGGTTGTGGGGAAGGGGGGGGGAAGATTGGGAGGGGGGAAAAAAGTGGGGAAAACTTTTTAGATGGGGAAAAATACTTTGATTTTGGGAGAAAATGGGGAAAATTTGGGGGAAGGGGAGAGGTGGGGGGGGAAGAGGGGGGGAAGGGG
The DNA here is from genome assembly GCA_929108145.2 of Limnephilus rhombicus. Taxonomy (NCBI): domain Eukaryota; kingdom Metazoa; phylum Arthropoda; class Insecta; order Trichoptera; family Limnephilidae; genus Limnephilus; species Limnephilus rhombicus. Next base: position 45,942 of record OV815296.1, on the reverse strand, counting down.
GGGGGAAGATTGGGGAAGGGGGGGGGAAGATTGGGAGGGGGGAAAAAAGTGGGGAAAACTTTTTAGAAGGGGAAAAATACTTTGATTTTAAGAGAAAATGGGGAAAATCTGGGGGAAGGGGAGAGGTGGGGGGGAAGGGGGGGGGAAGATTGGGAGGGGGGAAAAAAGTGGGGAAAACTTTTTAGATGGGGAAAAATACTTTGATTTTGGGAGAAAATGGGGAAAATCTGGGGGAAGGGGAGAGGTGGGGGGGAAGGGGGGGGGAAGATTGGGAGGGGGGAAAAAAGTGGGGAAAACTTTTTAGATGGGGAAAAATACTTTGATTTTGGGAGAAAATGGGGAAAATTTGGGGGAAGTGGAGAGGTTGTGGGGAAGGGGGGGGGAAGATTGGGAGGGGGGAAAAAAGTGGGGAAAACTTTTTAGATGGGGAAAAATACTTTGATTTTGGGAGAAAATAGGGAAAATTTGGGGGAAGGGGAGAGGTGGGGGGGAAGAGGGGGGGAAGGGGGGGAAGATTGGGATGGGGGAAAAAAGTGGCGAAAACTTTTTAAATGGGGAAAAATACTTTGATTTTGGGAGAAAATGGGGAAAATATGGGGGAAGGGGGAAGGTGGGGGGGAAGGGGGGGGGAAGATTGGGAGGGGGGAAAAAAGTGGGGAAAACTTTTTAGATGGGGAAAAATACTTTGATTTTAAGAGAAAATGGGGAAAATTTGGGGAAAGGGGGGAGGTGGGGGGGAAGGGGGGGGGGAGATTGGGAGGGGGTAAAAAAGTGGGGAAAACTTTTTAGATGGGGAAAAATACTTTGATTTTAAGAGAAAATGGGGAAAATTTGGGGAAAGGGGGGAGGTGGGGGGGAAGGGGGGGGAAGATTGGGAGGGGGGAAAAAAGTGGGGAAATTTTTTTAGATGGGGAAAAATACTTTGATTTTGGGAGAAAATGGGGAAAATTTGGGGGAAGGGGGGAGATGGGGGGGAAGGGGGGGGGGGGAGATTGGGAGGGGGGAAAAAAGTGGGGAAATTTTTTTAGATGGGGAAAAATACTTTGATTTTGGGAGAAAATGGGGAAAATTTGGGGGAAGGGGAGAGGTGGGGGGGAAGAGGGGGGGAAGGGGGGGGAAGATTGGGAGGGGGGAACAAAGTGGGGAAAACTTTTTAGATGGGGAAAAATAATTTGATTTTGGGAGAAAAAGGGGAAAATTTGGGGGAAGGGGGGAGATGGGGGGGAAGGGGGGGGGAAGATTGGGAGGGGGGAACAAAGTGGGGAAAACTTTTTAGATGGGGAAAAATACTTTGATTTTGGGAGAAAATGGGGAAAATTTGGGGGAAGGGGGAAGGTGGTGGGGAAGGGGGGAAAAAAGTGGGGAAATTTTTTTAGAAGGGGAAAAATACTTTGATTTTGGGAGAAAATGGGGAAAATTTGGGGGAAGTGGAGAGGTTGTGGGGAAGGGGGGGGGAAGATTGGGAGGGGGGAAAAAAGTGGGGAAAACTTTTTAGATGGGGAAAAATACTTTGATTTTGGGAGAAAATAGGGAAAATTTGGGGGAAGGGGAGAGGTGGGGGGGAAGAGGGGGGGAAGGGGGGGAAGATTGGGATGGGGGAAAAAAGTGGCGAAAACTTTTTAAATGGGGAAAAATACTTTGATTTTGGGAGAAAATGGGGAAAATATGGGGGAAGGGGGAAGGTGGGGGGGAAGGGGGGGGGAAGATTGGGAGGGGGGAAAAAAGTGGGGAAAACTTTTTAGATGGGGAAAAATACTTTGATTTTAAGAGAAAATGGGGAAAATTTGGGGAATGTGGGGAGGTGGAGGGGAAGGGGGGGGGAAGATTGGGAGGGGGGAAAAAAGTGGGGAAATTTTTTTAGATGGGGAAAAATACTTTGATTTTGTGAGAAAATGGGGAAAATTTGGGGGAAGGGGGGAGATGGGGGGGAAGGGGGGGGGGAGATTGGGAGGGGGGAAAAAAGTGGGGAAAACTTTTTAGATGGGGAAAAATACTTTGATTTTGGGAGAAAATGGGGAAAATTTGGGGGAAGGGGGAAGGTGGTGGGGAAGGGGGGAAGAAGATTGGGAGGGGGGAAAAAAGTGGGGAAATTTTTTTAGATGGGGAAAAATACTTTGATTTTGGGAGAAAACGGGGAAAATTTGGGAGAAGGGGAGAGGTGGGGGGGAAGAGGGGGGGAAGGGGGGGGAAGATTGGGAGGGGGGAAAAAAGTGGGGAAAACTTTTTAGATGGGGAAAAATACTTTGATTTTGGGAGAAAATGGGGAAAATCTGGGGGAAGGGGAGAGGTGGGGGGGAAGGGGGGGGGAAGATTGGGAGGGGGGAAAAAAGTGGGGAAAACTTTTTAGATGGGGAAAAATACTTTGATTTTGGGAGAAAATGGGGAAAATTTGGGGGAAGGGGAGAGGTGGGGGGGAAGAGGGGGGGAAGGGGGGGGAAGATTGGGAGGGGGGAAAAAAGTGGGGAAAACTTTTTAGAAGGGGAAAAATACTTTGATTTTAAGAGAAAATGGGGAAAATTTGGGGGAAGGGGGGAGATGGGGGGGAAGGGGGGGGGGAAGATTGGGAGGGGGGAAAAAAGTTGGGAAAACTTTTTAGATGGGAAAAAATACTTTGATTTTGGGAGAAAATGGGGAAAATTTGGGGGAAGGGGGAAGGTGGTGGGGAAGGGGGGAAGAAGATTGGGAGGGGGGAAAAAAGTGGGGAAATTTTTTTAGATGGGGAAAAATACTTTGATTTTGGGAGAAAATGGGGAAAATTTGGGGGAAGGGGAGAGGTGGGGGGGAAGAGGGGGGGAAGGGGGGGGAAGATTGGGAGGGGGGAAAAAAGTGGGGAAAACTTTTTAGATGGGGAAAAATACTTTGATTTTGGGAGAAAATGGGGAAAATCTGGGGGAAGGGGAGAGGTGGGGGGGAAGGGGGGGGGAAGATTGGGAGGGGGGAAAAAAGTGGGGAAAACTTTTTAGATGGGGAAAAATACTTTGATTTTGGGAGAAAATGGGGAAAATTTGGGGGAAGTGGAGAGGTTGTGGGGAAGGGGGGGGGAAGATTGGGAGGGGGGAAAAAAGTGGGGAAAACTTTTTAGATGGGGAAAAATACTTTGATTTTGGGAGAAAATGGGGAAAATTTGGGGGAAGGGGAGAGGTGGGGGGGAAGAGGGGGGGAAGGGGGGGGGAGGGGGGGGAAGATTGGGAGGGGGGAAAAAAGTGGGGAAAACTTTTTAGAAGGGGAAAAATACTTTGATTTTAAGAGAAAATGGGGAAAATCTGGGGGAAGGGGAGAGGTGGGGGGGAAGGGGGGGGGAAGATTGGGAGGGGGGAAAAAAGTGGGGAAAACTTTTTAGATGGGGAAAAATACTTTGATTTTGGGAGAAAATGGGGAAAATCTGGGGGAAGGGGAGAGGTGGGGGGGAAGGGGGGGGGAAGATTGGGAGGGGGGAAAAAAGTGGGGAAAACTTTTTAGATGGGGAAAAATACTTTGATTTTGGGAGAAAATGGGGAAAATTTGGGGGAAGTGGAGAGGTTGTGGGGAAGGGGGGGGGAAGATTGGGAGGGGGGAAAAAAGTGGGGAAAACTTTTTAGATGGGGAAAAATACTTTGATTTTGGGAGAAAATAGGGAAAATTTGGGGGAAGGGGAGAGGTGGGGGGGAAGAGGGGGGGAAGGGGGGGAAGATTGGGATGGGGGAAAAAAGTGGCGAAAACTTTTTAAATGGGGAAAAATACTTTGATTTTGGGAGAAAATGGGGAAAATATGGGGGAAGGGGGAAGGTGGGGGGGAAGGGGGGGGGAAGATTGGGAGGGGGGAAAAAAGTGGGGAAAACTTTTTAGATGGGGAAAAATACTTTGATTTTAAGAGAAAATGGGGAAAATTTGGGGAATGGGGGGAGGTGGGGGGGAAGGGGGGGGAAGATTGGGAGGGGGGAAAAAAGTGGGGAAATTTTTTTAGATGGGGAAAAATACTTTGATTTTGGAGAAAATGGGGAAATTTTGGGGGAAGGGGGGAGGTGGGGGGAAAGGGGGGGAAGATTGGGAGGGGGGAAAAAAGTGGGGAAAACTTTTTAGATGGGGAAAAATACTTTGATTTTAAGAGAAAATGGGGAAAATTTGGGGAAAGGGGGGAGGTGGGGGGGAAGGGGGGGGGAAGATTGGGAGGGGGGAAAAAAGTGGGGAAAACTTTTTAGATGGGGAAAAATACTTTGATTTTGGGAGAAAATGGGGAAAATTTGGGGGAAGGGGAGAGGTGGGGGGGAAGAGGGGGGGAAGGGGGGGGAAGATTGGGATGGGGGAAAAAAGTGGCGAAAACTTTTTAAATGGGGAAAAATACTTTGATTTTGGGAGTAAATGGGGAAATTTTGGGGGAAGGGGGGAGGTGGGGGGGAAGGGGGGGGGAAGATTGGGAGGGGGGGAAAAAGTGGGAAAAACTTTTTAGATGGGGAAAAATACTTTGATTTTGGGAGAAAATGGGGAAAATTTGGGGGAAGGGGGGAGGTGGGGGGGAAGGGAGGGGGAAGATTGGGAGGGGGGAAAAAAGTGGGGAAATTTTTTTAGATGGGGAAAAATACTTTGATTTTGGGAGAAAATGGGGAAATTTTGGGGGAAGGGGGGAGGTGGGGGGAAAGGGGGGGGAAGATTGGGAGGGGGGAAAAAAGTGGGGAAAACTTTTTAGATGGGGAAAAATACTTTGATTTTAAGAGAAAATGGGGAAAATTTGGGGAAAGGGGGGAGGTGGGGGGGAAGGGGGGGGGAAGATTGGGAGGGGGGAAAAAAGTGGGGAAAACTTTTTAGATGGGGAAAAATACTTTGATTTTAAGAGAAAATGGGGAAATTTTGGGGGAAGGGGGGAGGTGGGGGGAAAGGGGGGGGAAGATTGGGAGGGGGGAAAAAAGTGGGGAAAACTTTTTAGATGGGGAAAAATACTTTGATTTTAAGAGAAAATGGGGAAAATTTGGGGAAAGGGGGGAGGTGGGGGGGAAGGGGGGGGGAAGATTGGGAGGGGGTAAAAAAGTGGGGAAAACTTTTTAGATGGGGAAAAATACTTTGATTTTAAGAGAAAATGGGGAAAATTTGGGGAAAGGGGGGAGGTGGGGGGGAAGGGGGGGGAAGATTGGGAGGGGGGAAAAAAGTGGGGAAATTTTTTTAGATGGGGAAAAATACTTTGATTTTGGGAGAAAATGGGGAAAATTTGGGGGAAGGGGGGAGATGGGGGGGAAGGGGGGGGGGGAGATTGGGAGGGGGGAAAAAAGTGGGGAAATTTTTTTAGATGGGGAAAAATACTTTGATTTTGGGAGAAAATGGGGAAAATTTGGGGGAAGGGGAGAGGTGGGGGGGAAGAGGGGGGGAAGGGGGGGGAAGATTGGGAGGGGGGAACAAAGTGGGGAAAACTTTTTAGATGGGGAAAAATAATTTGATTTTGGGAGAAAAAGGGGAAAATTTGGGGGAAGGGGGGAGATGGGGGGGAAGGGGGGGGGAAGATTGGGAGGGGGGAACAAAGTGGGGAAAACTTTTTAGATGGGGAAAAATACTTTGATTTTGGGAGAAAATGGGGAAAATTTGGGGGAAGGGGGAAGGTGGTGGGGAAGGGGGGAAAAAAGTGGTGAAATTTTTTTAGAAGGGGAAAAATACTTTGATTTTGGGAGAAAATGGGGAAAATTTGGGGGAAGTGGAGAGGTTGTGGGGAAGGGGGGGGGAAGATTGGGAGGGGGGAAAAAAGTGGGGAAAACTTTTTAGATGGGGAAAAATACTTTGATTTTGGGAGAAAATAGGGAAAATTTGGTGGAAGGGGAGAGGTGGGGGGGAAGAGGGGGGGAAGGGGGGGAAGATTGGGATGGGGGAAAAAAGTGGCGAAAACTTTTTAAATGGGGAAAAATACTTTGATTTTGGGAGAAAATGGGGAAAATATGGGGGAAGGGGGAAGGTGGGGGGGAAGGGGGGGGGAAGATTGGGAGGGGGGAAAAAAGTGGGGAAAACTTTTTAGATGGGGAAAAATACTTTGATTTTAAGAGAAAATGGGGAAAATTTGGGGAATGGGGGGAGGTGGGGGGGAAGGGGGGGGGATGATTGGGAGGGGGGAAAAAAGTGGGGAAATTTTTTTAGATGGGGAAAAATACTTTGATTTTGTGAGAAAATGGGGAAAATTTGGGGGAAGGGGGGAGATGGGGGGGAAGGGGGGGGGGAGATTGGGAGGGGGGAAAAAAGTGGGGAAAACTTTTTAGATGGGGAAAAATACTTTGATTTTGGGAGAAAATGGGGAAAATTTGGGGGAAGGGGGAAGGTGGTGGGGAAGGGGGGAAGAAGATTGGGAGGGGGGAAAAAAGTGGGGAAATTTTTTTAGATGGGGAAAAATACTTTGATTTTGGGAGAAAACGGGGAAAATTTGGGGGAAGGGGAGAGGTGGGGGGGAAGAGGGGGGGAAGGGGGGGGAAGATTGGGAGGGGGGAAAAAAGTGGGGAAAACTTTTTAGATGGGGAAAAATACTTTGATTTTGGGAGAAAATGGGGAAAATCTGGGGGAAGGGGAGAGGTGGGGGGGAAGGGGGGGGGAAGATTGGGAGGGGGGAAAAAAGTGGGGAAAACTTTTTAGATGGGGAAAAATACTTTGATTTTGGGAGAAAATGGGGAAAATTTGGGGGAAGTGGAGAGGTTGTGGGGAAGGGGGGGGGGAAGATTGGGAGGGGGGAAAAAAGTGGGGAAAACTTTTTAGATGGGGAAAAATACTTTGATTTTGGGAGAAAATGGGGAAAATCTGGGGGAAGGGGAGAGGTGGGGGGGAAGGGGGGGGGAAGGGGGGGGAAGATTGGGATGGGGGAAAAAAGTGGCGAAAACTTTTTAAATGGGGAAAAATACTTTGATTTTGGGAGAAAATGGGGAAAATATGGGGGAAGGGGGAAGGTGGGGGGGAAGGGGGGGGGGGAAGATTGGGAGGGGGGAAAAAAGTGGGGAAAACTTTTTAGATGGGGAAAAATACTTTGATTTTAAGAGAAAATGGGGAAAATTTGGGGGAAGGGGGGAGGTGGGGGGGAAGGGGGGGGGAAGATTGGGAGGGGGGAAAAAAGTGGGGAAAACTTTTTAGATGGGGAAAAATACTTTGATTTTGGAGAAAATGGGGAAAATCTGGGGGAAGGGGAGAGGTGGGGGGGAAGGGGGGGGGAAGATTGGGAGGGGGGAAAAAAGTGGGGAAAACTTTTTAGATGGGGAAAAATACTTTGATTTTGGGAGAAAATGGGGAAAATTTGGGGGAAGTGGAGAGGTTGTGGGGAAGGGGGGGGGAAGATTGGGAGGGGGGAAAAAAGTGGGGAAAACTTTTTAGATGGGGAAAAATACTTTGATTTTGGGAGAAAATGGGGAAAATTTGGGGGAAGGGGAGAGGTGGGGGGGAAGAGGGGGGGAAGGGGGGGGAAGATTGGGATGGGGGAAAAAAGTGGCGAAAACTTTTTAAATGGGGAAAAATACTTTGATTTTGGGAGAAAATGGGGAAAATATGGGGGAAGGGGGAAGGTGGGGGGGAAGGGGGGGGGAAGATTGGGAGGGGGGAAAAAAGTGGGGAAAACTTTTTAGATGGGGAAAAATACTTTGATTTTAAGAGAAAATGGGGAAAATTTGGGGGAAGGGGGGAGGTGGGGGGGAAGGGGGGGGGGAAGATTGGGAGGGGGGAAAAAAGTGGGGAAAACTTTTTAGATGGGGAAAAATACTTTGATTTTAAGAGAAAATGGGGAAAATTTGGGGAATGGGGGGAGGTGGGGGGGAAGGGGGGGGGAAGATTGGGAGGGGGGAAAAAAGTGGGGAAAACTTTTTAGATGGGGAAAAATACTTTGATTTTAAGAGAAAATGGGGAAAATTTGGGGGAAGGGGAGAGGTGGGGGGGAAGGGGGGGGAAGATTGGGAGGGGGGAAAAAAGTGGGGAAAGTAGTAGTCTAGCGTAGCCGCTAAACTACTTGATAACTGGGATGTTTTTCTTGCGTTGACGCGAGCAGGCGTTATAAAGGGGCACTTTCTTTTGAATCGCAAACCATGTTACACAAACCTAGCGTAGCCGCTAAACCACTTGAAAACTGGGATGTTTTTCTTGCGTTGACGCGAGCAGGCGTTATAAAGGGGCACTTTCTTTTGAATCACAAACCATGTTATACAAACCTAGCGTAGCCGCTAAACTACTTGAAAACTGGGATGTTTTTCTTGCGTTGACGCGAGCAGGCGTTATAAAGGGGCACTTTCTTTTGATCGCAAACCATGTTACACAAACCTAGCGTAGCCGCTAAACCACTTGAAAACTGGGATGTTTTTCTTGCGTTGACGCGAGCAGGCGTTATAAAGGGGCACTTTCTTTTGAATCACAAACCATGTTATACAAACCTAGCGTAGCCGCTAAACTACTTGAAAACTGGGATGTTTTTCTTGCGTTGACGCGAGCAGGCGTTATAAAGGGGCACTTTCTTTTGAATCGCAAACCATGTTACACAAACCTAGCGTAGCCGCTAAACCACTTGAAAACTGGGATGTTTTTCTTGCGTTGACGCGAGCAGGCGTTATAAAGGGGCACTTTCTTTTGAATCACAAACCATGTTATACAAACCTAGCGTAGCCGCTAAACTACTTGAAAACTGGGATGTTTTTCTTGCGTTGACGCGAGCAGGCGTTATAAAGGGGCACTTTCTTTTGAATCACAAACCATGTTACACAAACCTAGCGTAGCCGCTAAACCACTTGAAAACTGGGATGTTTTTCTTGCGTTGACGCGAGCAGGCGTTATAAAGGGGCACTTTCTTTTGAATCATAAACCATGTTATACATTGGGGGAAGATTGGGAGGGGCAAAAAAGTGGGGAAATTTTTTTAGATGGGGAAAAATACTTTGATTTTGGGAAAAAATTGGGAAAATTTGGGGGAAGGGGGAAGGTGGGGGGGAAGGGGGGGGGGAGAAGATTGGGAGGGGCAAAAAAGTGGGGAAAACTTTTTAGATGGTGAAAAATACTTTGATTTTGGGAGAAAATGGGGAAAATTTGGGGGAGGTGGGGGGGAAGGGGGGGGGAAGATTGGGAGGTGGGAAAAAAGTGGGGAAATTTTTTTAGATGGGGAAAAATACTTTGATTTTGGGAGAAAATGGGGAAAATTTGGGGGAAGGGGGGAGGTGGGGGGGAAGGGGGGGGGAAGATTGGGAGGGGGGAAAAAAGTGGGGAAAACTTTTTAGATGGGGAAAAATACTTTAATTTTAAGAGAAAATGGGGAAAATTTGGGGGAAGGGGGGAGGTGGGGGGGAAGGGGGGGGGAAGATTGGGAGGGGGGAAAAAAGTGGGGAAAACTTTTTAGATGGGGAAAAATACTTTGATTTTAAGAGAAAATGGGGAAAATTTGGGGAAAGGGGGAAGTGGGGGGGAAGGGGGGGGGAAGGGGGGGGAAGATTGGGATGGGGGAAAAAAGTGGCGAAAACTTTTTAAATGCGGAAAAATACTTTGATTTTGGGAGAAAATGGGGTAAATATGGGGGAAGGGGGAAGGTGGGGGGGAAGGGGGGGGGGAAGATTGGGAGGGGGGAAAAAAGTGGGGAAAACTTTTTAGATGGGGAAAAATACTTTGATTTTAAGAGAAAATGGGGAAAATTTGGGGGAAGGGGGGAGGTGGGGGGGAAGGGGGGGGGAAGATTGGGAGGGGGGAAAAAAGTGGGGAAAACTTTTTAGATGGGGAAAAATACTTTAATTTTAAGAGAAAATGGGGAAAATTTGGGGGAAGGGGAGAGGTGGGGGGGAAGGGGGGGGAAGATTGGGAGGGGGGAAAAAAGTGGGGAAAACTTTTTAGATGGGGAAAAATAATTTGATTTTGGGAGAAAATGGGGAAAATTTGGGGGAAGGGGGGAGATGGGGGGGAAGGGGGGTGGGAGATTGGGAGGGGGGAAAAAAGTGGGGAAATTTTTTTAGATGGGGAAAAATACTTTGATTTTGGGAGAAAATGGGGAAATTTTGGGGGTAGGGGGGAGGTGGAGAGGAAGGGGGGGGGAAGATTGGGAGGGGGGAAAAAAGTGGGGAAATTTTTTTAGATGGGGAAAAATACTTTGATTTTGGGAGAAAATGGGGAAAATTTGGTGGAAGGGGAGAGGTGGGGGGGAAGGGGGGTGGGAGATTGGGAGGGGGGAAAAAAGTGGGGAAAACTTTTTTGATGGGGAAAAATACTTTGATTTTGGGAGAAAATGGGGAAAATTTGGGGGAAGGGGGGAGGTGGGGGGGAAGGGAGGGGGAAGATTGGGAGGGGGGAAAAAAGTGGGGAAATTTTTTTAGATGGGGAAAAATTCTTTGATTTTGGGAGAAAATGGGGAAATTTTGGGGGAAGGGGGGAGGTGGGGGGAAAGGGGGGGGAAGATTGGGAGGGGGGAAAAAAGTGGGGAAAACTTTTTAGATGGGGAAAAATACTTTGATTTTGGGAGAAAATGGGGAAAATTTGGGGGAAGGGGAGAGGTGGGGGGGAAGGGGGGGGGAAGATTGGGAGGGGGGAAAAAAGTGGGGAAAACTTTTTAGATGGGGAAAAATACTTTGATTTTGGGAGAAAATGGGGAAAATTTGGGGGAAGGGGAGAGGTGGGGGGGAAGAGGGGGGGAAGGGGGGGGAAGATTGGGATGGGGGAAAAAAGTGGCGAAAACTTTTAAAATAGGGAAAAATACTTTGATTTTGGGAGAAAATGGGGAAAATTTGGGGGAAGGGGAGAGGTGGGGGGGAAGAGGGGGGGAATGGGGGGGGAAGATTGGGAGGGGGGAAAAAAGTGGGGAAAACTTTTTAGATGGGGAAAAATACTTTGATTTTGGGAGAAAATGGGGAAAATTTGGGGGAAGGGGAGAGGTGGGGGGGAAGAGGGGGGGAAGGGGGGGGAAGATTGGGAGGGGGGAAAAAAGTGGGGAAAACTTTTTAGATGGGGAAAAATACTTTGATTTTAAGAGAAAATGGGGAAAATTTGGGGGAAGGGGAGGGGTGGGGGGGAAGGGGGGGGGAAGATTGGGAGGGGTGAAAAAAGTGGGGAAAACTTTTTAGATGGGGAAAAATACTTTGATTTTAAGAGAAAATGGGGAAAATTTGGGGGAAGGGGGGAGGTGGGGGGGAAGGGGGGGGGAAGATTGGGAGGGGGGAAAAAAGTGGGGAAAACTTTTTAGATGGGGAAAAATACTTTGATTTTAAGAGAAAATGGGGAAAATTTGGGGGAAGGGGAGAGGTGGGGGGGAAGGGGGGGGAAGATTGGGAGGGGGGAAAAAAGTGGGGAAAACTTTTTAGATGGGGAAAAATAATTTGATTTTGGGAGAAAATGGGGAAAATTTGGGGGAAGGGGAGAGGTGGGGGGGAAGAGGGGGGGAAGGGGGGGGGAAGATTGGGAGGGGGGAAAGAAGTGGGGAAAACTTTTTAGAAGGGGAAAAATACTTTGATTTTAAGAGAAAATGGGGAAAATTTGGGGGAAGGGGGGAGATGGGGGGGAAGGGGGGGGGGAAGATTGGGAGGGGGGAAAAAAGTTGGGAAAACTTTTTAGATGGGGAAAAATACTTTGATTTTGGGAGAAAATGGGGAAAATTTGGGGGAAGGGGGAAGGTGGTGGGGAAGGGGGGAAGAAGATTGGGAGGGGGGAAAAAAGTGGGGAAATTTTTTTAGATGGGGAAAAATACTTTGATTTTGGGAGAAAATGGGGAAAATTTGGGGGAAGGGGAGAGGTGGGGGGGAAGAGGGGGGGAAGGGGGGGGAAGATTGGGAGGGGGGAAAAAAGTGGGGAAAACTTTTTAGATGGGGAAAAATACTTTGATTTTAAGAGAAAATGGGGAAAATTTGGGGGAAGGGGGGAGGTGGGGGGGAAGGGGGGGGAAGATTGGGAGGGGGGAAAAAAGTGGGGAAATTTTTTTAGATGGGGAAAAATACTTTGATTTTGGGAGAAAATGGGGAAAATTTGGGGGAAGGGGAGAGGTGGGGGGGAAGGGGGGGGGGAAGATTGGGAGGGGGGAAAAAAGTGGGGAAAACTTTTTAGATGGGGAAAAATACTTTGATTTTGGGAGAAAATGGGGAAATTTTGGGGGAAGGGGGGAGGTGGGGGGGAAGGGGGGGGAAGATTGGGAGGGGGGAAAAAAGTGGGGAAAACTTTTTAGATGGGGAAAAATACTTTGATTTTGGGAGAAAATGGGGAAAATTTGGGGGAAGGGGAGAGGTGGGGGGGAAGAGGGGGGGAAGGGGGGGGAAGATTGGGAGGGGGGAAAAAAGTGGGGAAAACTTTTTAGATGGGGAAAAATACTTTGATTTTAAGAGAAAATGGGGAAAATTTGGGGAAAGGGGGGAGGTGGGGGGGAAGGGGGGGGGAAGATTGGGAGGGGGGAAAAAAGTGGGGAAAACTTTTTAGATGGGGAAAAATACTTTGATTTTAAGAGAAAATGGGGAAAATTTGGGGAAAGCGGGAAGGTGGGGGGGAAGGGGGGGGAAGATTGGGAGGGGGGAAAAAAGTGGGGAATTTTTTTTAGATGGGGTAAAATACTTTGATTTTGGGAGAAAATGGGGAAAATTTGGGGGAAGGGGGGAGATGGGGGGGAAGGGGGGGGGGGAGATTGGGAGGGGGGAAAAAAGTGGGGAAATTTTTTTAGATGGGGAAAAATACTTTGATTTTGGGAGAAAATGGGGAAAATTTGGGGGAAGGGGAGAGGTGGGGGGGAAGAGGGGGGGAAGGGGGGGGAAGATTGGGAGGGGCGGAAAAAAGTGGGGAAAACTTTTTAGATGGGGAAAAATACTTTGATTTTGGGAGAAAATGGGGAAAATTTGGGGGAAGGGGGGAGGTGGGGGGGAAGGGAGGGGGAAGATTGGGAGGGGGGAAAAAAGTGGGGAAATTTTTTTAGATGGGGAAAAATTCTTTGATTTTGGGAGAAAATGGGGAAATTTTGGGGGAAGGGGGGAGGTGGGGGGAAAGGGGGGGGAAGATTGGGAGGGGGGAAAAAAGTGGGGAAAACTTTTTAGATGGGGAAAAATACTTTGATTTTGGGAGAAAATGGGGAAAATTTGGGGGAAGGGGAGAGGTGGGGGGGAAGGGGGGGGGAAGATTGGGAGGGGGGAAAAAAGTGGGGAAAACTTTTTAGATGGGGAAAAATACTTTGATTTTGTGAGAAAATGGGGAAAATTTGGGGGAAGGGGAGAGGTGGGGGGGAAGAGGGGGGGAAGGGGGGGGAATATTGGGATGGGGGAAAAAAGTGGCGAAAACTTTTAAAATAGGGAAAAATACTTTGATTTTGGGAGAAAATGGGGAAAATTTGGGGGAAGGGGAGAGGTGGGGGGGAAGAGGGGGGGAATGGGGGGGGAAGATTGGGAGGGGGGAAAAAAGTGGGGAAAACTTTTTAGATGGGGAAAAATACTTTGATTTTAAGAGAAAATGGGGAAAATTTGGGGGAAGGGGGGAGGTGGGGGGGAAGGGGGGGGAAGATTGGGAGGGGGGAAAAAAGTGGGGAAAACTTTTTAGATGGGGAAAAATACTTTGATTTTGGGAGAAAATGGGGAAAATTTGGGGGAAGGGGGGAGGTGGGGGGGAAGGGGGGGGGGAAGATTGGGAGGAGGGAAAAAAGTGGGGAAATTTTTTTAGATGGGGAAAAATACTTTGATTTTGGGAGAAAATGGGGAAAATTTGGGGGAAGGGGAGAGGTGGGGGGGAAGGGGGGGGGGAAGATTGGGAGGGGGGAAAAAAGTGGGGAAAACTTTTTAGATGGGGAAAAATACTTTGATTTTGGGAGAAAATGGGGAAATTTTGGGGGAAGGGGGGAGGTGGGGGGGAAGGGGGGGGAAGATTGGGAGGGGGGAAAAAAGTGGGGAAAACTTTTTAGATGGGGAAAAATACTTTGATTTTGGGAGAAAATGGGGAAAATTTGGGGGAAGGGGAGAGGTGGGGGGGAAGAGGGGGGGAAGGGGGGGGAAGATTGGGAGGGGGGAAAAAAGTGGGGAAAACTTTTTAGATGGGGAAAAATACTTTGATTTTATGAGAAAATGGGGAAAATTTGGGGAAAGGGGGGAGGTGGGGGGGAAGGGGGGGGGAAGATTGGGAGGGGGGAAAAAAGTGGGGAAAACTTTTTAGATGGGGAAAAATACTTTGATTTTAAGAGAAAATGGGGAAAATTTGGGGAAAGCGGGAAGGGGGGGGGGAAGGGGGGGGAAGATTGGGAGGGGGGAAAAAAGTGGGGAATTTTTTTTAGATGGGGTAAAATACTTTGATTTTGGGAGAAAATGGGGAAAATTTGGGGGAAGGGGGGAGATGGGGGGGAAGGGGGGGGGGGAGATTGGGAGGGGGGAAAAAAGTGGGGAAATTTTTTTAGATGGGGAAAAATACTTTGATTTTGGGAGAAAATGGGGAAAATTTGGGGGAAGGGGAGAGGTGGGGGGGAAGAGGGGGGGAAGGGGGGGGAAGATTGGGAGGGGGGAAAAAAGTGGGGAAAACTTTTTAGATGGGGAAAAATAATTTGATTTTGGGAGAAAATGGGGAAAATTTGGGGGAAGGGGGGAGATGGGGGGGAAGGGGGGGGGAAGATTGGGAGGGGGGAAAAAAGTTGGGAAAACTTTTTAGATGGGGAAAAATACTTTGATTTTGGGAGAAAATGGGGAAAATTTGGGGGAAGGGGGAAGGTGGTGGGGAAGGGGGGAAGAAGATTGGGAGGGGGGAAAAAAGTGGGGAAATTTTTTTAGATGGGGAAAAATACTTTGATTTTGGGAGAAAATGGGGAAAATTTGGGGGACGGGGAGAGGTGGGGGGGAAGAGGGGGGGAAGGGGGGGGGGGAAGATTGGGAGGGGGGAAAAAAGTGGGGAAAACTTTTTAGAAGGGGAAAAATACTTTGATTTTAAGAGAAAATGGGGAAAATTTGGGGGAAGGGGGGAGATGGGGGGGAAGGGGGGGGGGAAGATTGGGAGGGGGGAAAAAAGTTGGGAAAACTTTTTAGATGGGGAAAAATACTTTGATTTTGGGAGAAAATGGGGAAAATTTGGGGGAAGGGGGAAGGTGGTGGGGAAGGGGGGAAGAAGATTGGGAGGGGGGAAAAAAGTGGGGAAATTTTTTTAGATGGGGAAAAATACTTTGATTTTGGGAGAAAATGGGGAAAATTTGGGGGAAGGGGAGAGGTGAGGGGGAAGAGGGGGGGAAGGGGGGGGAAGATTGGGAGGGGGGAAAAAAGTGGGGAAAACTTTTTAGATGGGGAAAAATACTTTGATTTTGGGAGAAAATGGGGAAAATCTGGGGGAAGGGGAGAGGTGGGGGGGAAGAGGGGGGGAAGGGGGGGGAAGATTGGGAGGGGGGAAAAAAGTGGGGAAAACTTTTTAGAAGGGGAAAAATACTTTGATTTTAAGAGAAAATGGGGAAAATCTGGGGGAAGGGGAGAGGTGGGGGGGGAGGGGGGGGGAAGATTGGGAGGGGGGAAAAAAGTGGGGAAAACTTTTTAGATGGGGAAAAATACTTTGATTTTGGGAGAAAATGGGGAAAATCTGGGGGAAGGGGAGAGGTGGGGGGGAAGGGGGGGGGAAGATTGGGAGGGGGGAAAAAAGTGGGGAAAACTTTTTAGATGGGGAAAAATACTTTGATTTTGGGAGAAAATGGGGAAAATTTGGGGGAAGTGGAGAGGTTGTGGGGAAGGGGGGGGGAAGATTGGGAGGGGGGAAAAAAGTGGGGAAAACTTTTTAGATGGGGAAAAATACTTTGATTTTGGGAGAAAATAGGGAAAATTTGGGGGAAGGGGAGAGGTGGGGGGGAAGAGGGGGGGAAGGGGGGGAAGATTGGGATGGGGGAAAAAAGTGGCGAAAACTTTTTAAATGGGGAAAAATACTTTGATTTTGGGAGAAAATGGGGAAAATATGGGGGAAGGGGGAAGGTGGGGGGGAAGGGGGGGGGAAGATTGGGAGGGGGGAAAAAAGTGGGGAAAACTTTTTAGATGGGGAAAAATACTTTGATTTTAAGAGAAAATGGGGAAAATTTGGGGGAAGGGGGGACTTGGGGGGGAAGGGGGGGGGAAGATTGGGAGGGGGGGAAAAAGTGGGGAAAACTTTTTAGATGGGGAAAAATACTTTGATTTTAAGAGAAAATGGGGAAAATTTGGGGAATGGGGGGAGGTGGGGGGGAAGGGGGGGGGAAGATTGGGAGGGGGGAAAAAAGTGGGGAAATTTTTTTAGATCGGGAAAAATACTTTGATTTTGGGAGAAAATGGGGAAAATTTGGGGGAAGGGGGGAGATGGGGGGGAAGGGGGGGGGGGAGATTGGGAGGGGGGAAAAAAGTGGGGAAAACTTTTTAGATGGGGAAAAATACTTTGATTTTGGGAGAAAATGGGGAAAATCTGGGGGAAGGGGAGAGGTGGGGGGGAAGGGGGGGGGAAGATTGGGAGGGGGGAAAAAAGTGGGGAAAACTTTTTAGATGGGGAAAAATACTTTGATTTTGGGAGAAAATGGGGAAAATTTGGGGGAAGTGGAGAGGTTGTGGGGAAGGGGGGGGAAGATTGGGAGGGGGGAAAAAAGTGGGGAAAACTTTTTAGATGGGGAAAAATACTTTGATTTTGGGAGAAAATGGGGAAAATTTGGGGGAAGGGGAGAGGTGGGGGGGAAGAGGGGGGGAAGGGGGGGGAAGATTGGGAGGGGGGAAAAAAGTGGGGAAAACTTTTTAGATGGGGAAAAATACTTTGATTTTGGGAGAAAATGGGGAAAATATGGGGGAAGGGGGAAGGTGGGGGGGAAGGGGGGGGGAAGATTGGGAGGGGGGAAAAAAGTGGGGAAAACTTTTTAGATGGGGAAAAATACTTTGATTTTAAGAGAAAATGGGGAAAATTTGGGGGAAGGGGGGACTTGGGGGGGAAGGGGGGGGGAAGATTGGGAGGGGGGGAAAAAGTGGGGAAAACTTTTTAGATGGGGAAAAATACTTTGATTTTAAGAGAAATTGGGGAAAATTTGGGGAATGGGGGGAGGTGGGGGGGAAGGGGGGGGGAAGATTGGGAGGGGGGAAAAAAGTGGGGAAATTTTTTTAGATCGGGAAAAATACTTTGATTTTGGGAGAAAATGGGGAAAATTTGGGGGAAGGGGGGAGATGGGGGGGAAGGGGGGGGGAAGATTGGGAGGGGGGAAAAAAGTGGGGAAAACTTTTTAGATGGGGAAAAATACTTTGATTTTGGGAGAAAATGGGGAAAATCTGGGGGAAGGGGAGAGGTGGGGGGGAAGGGGGGGGGAAGATTGGGAGGGGGGAAAAAAGTGGGGAAAACTTTTTAGATGGGGAAAAATACTTTGATTTTGGGAGAAAATGGGGAAAATTTGGGGGAAGTGGAGAGGTTGTGGGGAAGGGGGGGGAAGATTGGGAGGGGGGAAAAAAGTGGGGAAAACTTTTTAGATGGGGAAAAATACTTTGATTTTGGGAGAAAATGGGGAAAATTTGGGGGAAGGGGAGAGGTGGGGGGGAAGAGGGGGGGAAGGGGGGGGAAGATTGGGAGGGGGGAAAAAAGTGGGGAAAACTTTTTAGATGGGGAAAAATACTTTGATTTTAAGAGAAAATGGGGAAAATTTGGGGAAAGGGGGGAGGTGGGGGGGAAGGGGGGGGGAAGTTTGGGAGGGGGGAATAAAGTGGGGAAAACTTTTTAGATGGGGAAAAATACTTTGATTTTAAGAGAAAATGGGGAAAATTTGGGGAAAGCGGGAAGGTGGGGGGGAAGGGGGGGGAAGATTGGGAGGGGGGAAAAAAGTGGGGAATTTTTTTTAGATGGGGTAAAATACTTTGATTTTGGGAGAAAATGGGGAAAATTTGGGGGAAGGGGGGAGATGGGGGGGAAGGGGGGGGGGGAGATTGGGAGGGGGGAAAAAAGTGGGGAAATTTTTTTAGATGGGGAAAAATACTTTGATTTTGGGAGAAAATGGGGAAAATTTGGGGGAAGGGGAGAGGTGGGGGGGAAGAGGGGGGGAAGGGGGGGGAAGATTGGGAGGGGGGAAAAAAGTGGGGAAAACTTTTTAGATGGGGAAAAATAATTTGATTTTGGGAGAAAATGGGGAAAATTTGGGGGAAGGGGGGAGATGGGGGGGAAGGGGGGGGGAAGATTGGGAGGGGGGAAAAAAGTTGGGAAAACTTTTTAGATGGGGAAAAATACTTTGATTTTGGGAGAAAATGGGGAAAATTTGGGGGAAGGGGGAAGGTGGTGGGGAAGGGGGGAAGAAGATTGGGAGGGGGGAAAAAAGTGGGGAAATTTTTTTAGATGGGGAAAAATACTTTGATTTTGGGAGAAAATGGGGAAAATTTGGGGGAAGGGGAGAGGTGGGGGGGAAGAGGGGGGGAAGGGGGGGGGAAGATTGGGAGGGGGGAAAAAAGTGGGGAAAACTTTTTAGAAGGGGAAAAATACTTTGATTTTAAGAGAAAATGGGGAAAATTTGGGGGAAGGGGGGAGATGGGGGGGAAGGGGGGGGGGAAGATTGGGAGGGGGTAAAAAAGTTGGGAAAACTTTTTAGATGGGGAAAAATACTTTGATTTTGGGAGAAAATGGGGAAAATTTGGGGGAAGGGGGAAGGTGGTGGGGAAGGGGGGAAGAAGATTGGGAGGGGGGAAAAAAGTGGGGAAATTTTTTTAGATGGGGAAAAATACTTTGATTTTGGGAGAAAATGGGGAAAATTTGGGGGAAGGGGAGAGGTGGGGGGGAAGAGGGGGGGAAGGGGGGGGAAGATTGGGAGGGGGGAAAAAAGTGGGGAAAACTTTTTAGATGGGGAAAAATACTTTGATTTTGGGAGAAAATGGGGAAAATTTGGGGGAAGTGGAGAGGTTGTGGGGAAGGGGGGGGGAAGAATGGGAGGGGGGAAAAAAGTGGGGAAAACTTTTTAGATGGGGAAAAATACTTTGATTTTGGGAGAAAATGGGGAAAATTTGGGGGAAGGGGAGAGGTGGGGGGGAAGAGGGGGGGAAGGGGGGGGAAGATTGGGAGGGGGGAAAAAAGTGGGGAAAACTTTTTAGAAGGTGAAAAATACTTTGATTTTAAGAGAAAATGGGGAAAATCTGGGGGAAGGGGAGAGGTGGGGGGGAAGGGGGGGGGAAGATTGGGAGGGGGGAAAAAAGTGGGGAAAACTTTTTAGATGGGAAAAAATACTTTGATTTTGGGAGAAAATGGGGAAAATCTGGGGGAAGGGGAGAGGTGGGGGGGAAGGGGGGGGGAAGATTGGGAGGGGGGAAAAAAGTGGGGAAAACTTTTTAGATGGGGAAAAATACTTTGATTTTGGGAGAAAATGGGGAAAATTTGGGGGAAGTGGAGAGGTTGTGGGGAAGGGGGGGGGAAGATTGGGAGGGGGGAAAAAAGTGGGGAAAACTTTTTAGATGGGGAAAAATACTTTGATTTTGGGAGAAAATAGGGAAAATTTGGGGGAAGGGGAGAGGTGGGGGGGAAGAGGGGGGGAAGGGGGGGAAGATTGGGATGGGGGAAAAAAGTGGCGAAAACTTTTTAAATGGGGAAAAATACTTTGATTTTGGGAGAAAATGGGGAAAATATGGGGGAAGGGGGAAGGTGGGGGGGAAGGGGGGGGGAAGATTGGGAGGGGGGAAAAAAGTGGGGAAATTTTTTTAGACGGGGAAAAATACTTTGATTTTGGGAGAAAATGGGGAAAATTTGGGGGAAGGGGAGAGGTGGGGGGGAAGATTGGGAGGGGTGAAAAAAGTGGGGAAAACTTTTTAGATGGGGAAAAATACTTTGATTTTAAGAGAAAATGGGGAAAATTTGGGGGAAGGGGGGAGGTGGGGGGGAAGGGGGGGGGAAGATTGGGAGGGGGGAAAAAAGTGGGGAAAACTTTTTAGATGGGGAAAAATACTTTGATTTTGGGAGAAAATGGGGAAAATTTGGGGGAAGGGGGAAGGTGGTGGGGAAGGGGGGAAGAAGATTGGGAGGGGGGAAAAAAGTGGGGAAATTTTTTTAGATGGGGAAAAATACTTTGATTTTGGGAGAAAATGGGGAAAATTTGGGGGAAGGGGAGAGGTGGGGGGGAAGAGGGGGGGAAGGGGGGGGAAGATTGGGAGGGGGGAAAAAAGTGGGGAAAACTTTTTAGAAGGGGAAAAATACTTTGATTTTAAGAGAAAATGGGGAAAATTTGGGGGAAGGGGGGAGATGGGGGGGAAGGGGGGGGGGAAGATTGGGAGGGGGGAAAAAAGTTGGGAAAACTTTTTAGATGGGAAAAAATACTTTGATTTTGGGAGAAAATGGGGAAAATTTGGGGGAAGGGGGAAGGTGGTGGGGAAGGGGGGAAGAAGATTGGGAGGGGGGAAAAAAGTGGGGAAATTTTTTTAGATGGGGAAAAATACTTTGATTTTGGGAGAAAATGGGGAAAATTTGGGGGAAGGGGAGAGGTGGGGGGGAAGAGGGGGGGAAGGGGGGGGAAGATTGGGAGGGGGGAAAAAAGTGGGGAAAACTTTTTAGATGGGGAAAAATACTTTGATTTTGGGAGAAAATGGGGAAAATCTGGGGGAAGGGGAGAGGTGGGGGGGAAGGGGGGGGGAAGATTGGGAGGGGGGAAAAAAGTGGGGAAAACTTTTTAGATGGGGAAAAATACTTTGATTTTGGGAGAAAATGGGGAAAATTTGGGGGAAGGGGAGAGGTGGGGGGGAAGGGGGGGGGGAAGATTGGGAGGGGGGAAAAAAGTGGGGAAAACTTTTTAGATGGGGAAAAATACTTTGATTTTGGGAGAAAATGGGGAAATTTTGGGGGAAGGGGGGAGGTGGGGGGGAAGGGGGGGGAAGGTTGGGAGGGGGGAAAAAAGTGGGGAAAACTTTTTAGATGGGGAAAAATACTTTGATTTTGGGAGAAAATGGGGAAAATTTGGGGGAAGGGGAGAGGTGGGGGGGAAGGGGGGGGGGAAGATTGGGAGGGGGGAAAAAAGTGGGGAAAACTTTTTAGATGGGGAAAAATACTTTGATTTTGGGAGAAAATGGGGAAATTTTGGGGGAAGGGGGGAGGTGGGGGGGAAGGGGGGGGAAGGTTGGGAGGGGGGAAAAAAGTGGGGAAAACTTTTTAGATGGGGAAAAATACTTTGATTTTGGGAGAAAATGGGGAAAATTTGGGGGAAGGGGAGAGGTGGGGGGGAAGAGGGGGGGAAGGGGGGGGAAGATTGGGAGGGGGGAAAAAAGTGGGGAAAACTTTTTAGATGGGGAAAAATACTTTGATTTTAAGAGAAAATGGGGAAAATTTGGGGAAAGGGGGGAGGTGGGGGGGAAGGGGGGGGGAAGATTGGGAGGGGGGAAAAAAGTGGGGAAAACTTTTTAGATGGGGAAAAATACTTTGATTTTAAGAGAAAATGGGGAAAATTTGGGGAAAGCGGGAAGGTGGGGGGGAAGGGGGGGAAAGATTGGGAGGGGGGAAAAAAGTGGGGAAAACTTTTTAGATGGGGAAAAATACTTTGATTTTAAGAGAAAATGGGGAAAATTTGGGGAATGGGGGGAGGTGGGGGGGAAGGGGGGGGGAAGATTGGGAGGGGGGAAAAAAGTGGGGAAAACTTTTTAGATGGGGAAAAATACTTTGATTTTGGGAGAAAATGGGGAAAATTTGGGGGAAGTGGAGAGGTTGTGGGGAAGGGGGGGGGGAAGATTGGGAGGGGGGAAAAAAGTGGGGAAAACTTTTTAGATGGGGAAAAATACTTTGATTTTGGGAGAAAATGGGGAAAATATGGGGGAAGGGGGAAGGTGGGGGGGAAGGGGGGGGGAAGATTGGGAGGGGGGAAAAAAGTGGGGAAAACTTTTTAGATGGGGAAAAATACTTTGATTTTAAGAGAAAATGGGGAAAATTTGGGGAAAGGGGGGAGGTGGGGGGGAAGGGGGGGGGAAGATTGGGAGGGGGTAAAAAAGTGGGGAAAACTTTTTAGATGGGGAAAAATACTTTGATTTTAAGAGAAAATGGGGAAAATTTGGGGAAAGGGGGGAGGTGGGGGGGAAGGGGGGGGAAGATTGGGAGGGGGGAAAAAAGTGGGGAAATTTTTTTAGATGGGGAAAAATACTTTGATTTTGGGAGAAAATGGGGAAAATTTGGGGGAAGGGGGGAGATGGGGGGGAAGGGGGGGGGGGAGATTGGGAGGGGGGAAAAAAGTGGGGAAATTTTTTTAGATGGGGAAAAATACTTTGATTTTGGGAGAAAATGGGGAAAATTTGGGGGAAGGGGAGAGGTGGGGGGGAAGAGGGGGGGAAGGGGGGGGAAGATTGGGAGGGGGGAACAAAGTGGGGAAAACTTTTTAGATGGGGAAAAATAATTTGATTTTGGGAGAAAAAGGGGAAAATTTGGGGGAAGGGGGGAGATGGGGGGGAAGGGGGGGGGAAGATTGGGAGGGGGGAACAAAGTGGGGAAAACTTTTTAGATGGGGAAAAATACTTTGATTTTGGGAGAAAATGGGGAAAATTTGGGGGAAGGGGGAAGGTGGTGGGGAAGGGGGGAAAAAAGTGGGGAAATTTTTTTAGAAGGGGAAAAATACTTTGATTTTGGGAGAAAATGGGGAAAATTTGGGGGAAGTGGAGAGGTTGTGGGGAAGGGGGGGGGAAGATTGGGAGGGGGGAAAAAAGTGGGGAAAACTTTTTAGATGGGGAAAAATACTTTGATTTTGGGAGAAAATAGGGAAAATTTGGGGGAAGGGGAGAGGTGGGGGGGAAGAGGGGGGGAAGGGGGGGAAGATTGGGATGGGGGAAAAAAGTGGCGAAAACTTTTTAAATGGGGAAAAATACTTTGATTTTGGGAGAAAATGGGGAAAATTTGGGGGAAGGGGGAAGGTGGGGGGGAAGGGGGGGGGAAGATTGGGAGGGGGGAAAAAAGTGGGGAAAACTTTTTAGATGGGGAAAAATACTTTGATTTTAAGAGAAAATGGGGAAAATTTGGGGAATGGGGGGAGGTGGGGGGGGAAGGGGGGGGGGAAGATTGGGAGGGGGGAAAAAAGTGGGGAAATTTTTTTAGATGGGGAAAAATACTTTGATTTTGTGAGAAAATGGGGAAAATTTGGGGGAAGGGGGGAGATGGGGGGGAAGGGGGGGGGGAGATTGGGAGGGGGGAAAAAAGTGGGGAAAACTTTTTAGATGGGGAAAAATACTTTGATTTTGGGAGAAAATGGGGAAAATTTGGGGGAAGGGGGAAGGTGGTGGGGAAGGGGGGAAGAAGATTGGGAGGGGGGAAAAAAGTGGGGAAATTTTTTTAGATGGGGAAAAATACTTTGATTTTGGGAGAAAACGGGGAAAATTTGGGGGAAGGGGAGAGGTGGGGGGGAAGAGGGGGGGAAGGGGGGGGAAGATTGGGAGGGGGGAAAAAAGTGGGGAAAACTTTTTAGATGGGGAAAAATACTTTGATTTTGGGAGAAAATGGGGAAAATCTGGGGGAAGGGGAGAGGTGGGGGGGAAGGGGGGGGGAAGATTGGGAGGGGGGAAAAAAGTGGGGAAAACTTTTTAGATGGGGAAAAATACTTTGATTTTGGGAGAAAATGGGGAAAATTTGGGGGAAGTGGAGAGGTTGTGGGGAGGGGGGGGGGGAAGATTGGGAGGGGGGAAAAAAGTGGGGAAAACTTTTTAGATGGGGAAAAATACTTTGATTTTGGGAGAAAATGGGGAAAATTTGGGGGAAGGGGAGAGGTGGGGGGGAAGAGGGGGGGAAGGGGGGGGAAGATTGGGATGGGGGAAAAAAGTGGCGAAAACTTTTTAAATGGGGAAAAATACTTTGATTTTGGGAGAAAATGGGGAAAATATGGGGGAAGGGGGAAGGTGGGGGGGAAGGGGGGGGGGGAAGATTGGGAGGGGGGAAAAAAGTGGGGAAAACTTTTTAGATGGGGAAAAATACTTTGATTTTAAGAGAAAATGGGGAAAATTTGGGGGAAGGGGGGAGGTGGGGGGGAAGGGGGGGGGAAGATTGGGAGGGGGGAAAAAAGTGGGGAAAACTTTTTAGATGGGGAAAAATACTTTGATTTTGGAGAAAATGGGGAAAATCTGGGGGAAGGGGAGAGGTGGGGGGGAAGGGGGGGGGAAGATTGGGAGGGGGGAAAAAAGTGGGGAAAACTTTTTAGATGGGGAAAAATACTTTGATTTTGGGAGAAAATGGGGAAAATTTGGGGGAAGTGGAGAGGTTGTGGGGAAGGGGGGGGGAAGATTGGGAGGGGGGAAAAAAGTGGGGAAAACTTTTTAGATGGGGAAAAATACTTTGATTTTGGGAGAAAATGGGGAAAATTTGGGGGAAGGGGAGAGGTGGGGGGGAAGAGGGGGGGAAGGGGGGGGAAGATTGGGATGGGGGAAAAAAGTGGCGAAAACTTTTTAAATGGGGAAAAATACTTTGATTTTGGGAGAAAATGGGGAAAATATGGGGGAAGGGGGAAGGTGGGGGGGAAGGGGGGGGGAAGATTGGGAGGGGGGAAAAAAGTGGGGAAAACTTTTTAGATGGGGAAAAATACTTTGATTTTAAGAGAAAATGGGGAAAATTTGGGGGAAGGCGGGAGGTGGGGGGGAAGGGGGGGGGAAGATTGGGAGGGGGGAAAAAAGTGGGGAAAACTTTTTAGATGGGGAAAAATACTTTGATTTTAAGAGAAAATGGGGAAAATTTGGGGAATGGGGGGAGGTGGGGGGGAAGGGGGGGGGAAGATTGGGAGGGGGGAAAAAAGTGGGGAAAACTTTTTAGATGGGGAAAAATACTTTGATTTTGGGAGAAAATGGGGAAAATTTGGGGGAAGTGGAGAGGTTGTGGGGAAGGGGGGGGGGAAGATTGGGAGGGGGGAAAAAAGTGGGGAAAACTTTTTAGATGGGGAAAAATACTTTGATTTTGGGAGAAAATGGGGAAAATCTGGGGGAAGGGGAGAGGTGGGGGGGAAGGGGGGGGGAAGGGGGGGGAAGATTGGGATGGGGGAAAAAAGTGGCGAAAACTTTTTAAATGGGGAAAAATACTTTGATTTTGGGAGAAAATGGGGAAAATATGGGGGAAGGGGGAAGGTGGGGGGGAAGGGGGGGGGGGAAGATTGGGAGGGGGGAAAAAAGTGGGGAAAACTTTTTAGATGGGGAAAAATACTTTGATTTTAAGAGAAAATGGGGAAAATTTGGGGGAAGGGGGGAGGTGGGGGGGAAGGGGGGGGGAAGATTGGGAGGGGGGAAAAAAGTGGGGAAAACTTTTTAGATGGGGAAAAATACTTTGATTTTGGAGAAAATGGGGAAAATCTGGGGGAAGGGGAGAGGTGGGGGGGAAGGGGGGGGGAAGATTGGGAGGGGGGAAAAAAGTGGGGAAAACTTTTTAGATGGGGAAAAATACTTTGATTTTGGGAGAAAATGGGGAAAATTTGGGGGAAGTGGAGAGGTTGTGGGGAAGGGGGGGGGAAGATTGGGAGGGGGGAAAAAAGTGGGGAAAACTTTTTAGATGGGGAAAAATACTTTGATTTTGGGAGAAAATGGGGAAAATTTGGGGGAAGGGGAGAGGTGGGGGGGAAGAGGGGGGGAAGGGGGGGGAAGATTGGGATGGGGGAAAAAAGTGGCGAAAACTTTTTAAATGGGGAAAAATACTTTGATTTTGGGAGAAAATGGGGAAAATATGGGGGAAGGGGGAAGGTGGGGGGGAAGGGGGGGGGAAGATTGGGAGGGGGGAAAAAAGTGGGGAAAACTTTTTAGATGGGGAAAAATACTTTGATTTTAAGAGAAAATGGGGAAAATTTGGGGGAAGGGGGGAGGTGGGGGGGAAGGGGGGGGGAAGATTGGGAGGGGGGAAAAAAGTGGGGAAAACTTTTTAGATGGGGAAAAATACTTTGATTTTAAGAGAAAATGGGGAAAATTTGGGGAATGGGGGGAGGTGGGGGGGAAGGGGGGGGGAAGATTGGGAGGGGGGAAAAAAGTGGGGAAAACTTTTTAGATGGGGAAAAATACTTTGATTTTAAGAGAAAATGGGGAAAATTTTGGGGGAAGGGGAGAGGTGGGGGGGAAGGGGGGGGAAGATTGGGAGGGGGGAAAAAAGTGGGGAAAGTAGTAGTCTAGCGTAGCCGCTAAACTACTTGATAACTGGGATGTTTTTCTTGCGTTGACGCGAGCAGGCGTTATAAAGGGGCACTTTCTTTTGAATCGCAAACCATGTTACACAAACCTAGCGTAGCCGCTAAACCACTTGAAAACTGGGATGTTTTTCTTGCGTTGACGCGAGCAGGCGTTATAAAGGGGCACTTTCTTTTGAATCACAAACCATGTTATACAAACCTAGCGTAGCCGCTAAACTACTTGAAAACTGGGATGTTTTTCTTGCGTTGACGCGAGCAGGCGTTATAAAGGGGCACTTTCTTTTGATCGCAAACCATGTTACACAAACCTAGCGTAGCCGCTAAACCACTTGAAAACTGGGATGTTTTTCTTGCGTTGACGCGAGCAGGCGTTATAAAGGGGCACTTTCTTTTGAATCACAAACCATGTTATACAAACCTAGCGTAGCCGCTAAACTACTTGAAAACTGGGATGTTTTTCTTGCGTTGACGCGAGCAGGCGTTATAAAGGGGCACTTTCTTTTGAATCGCAAACCATGTTACACAAACCTAGCGTAGCCGCTAAACCACTTGAAAACTGGGATGTTTTTCTTGCGTTGACGCGAGCAGGCGTTATAAAGGGGCACTTTCTTTTGAATCACAAACCATGTTATACAAACCTAGCGTAGCCGCTAAACTACTTGAAAACTGGGATGTTTTTCTTGCGTTGACGCGAGCAGGCGTTATAAAGGGGCACTTTCTTTTGAATCACAAACCATGTTACACAAACCTAGCGTAGCCGCTAAACCACTTGAAAACTGGGATGTTTTTCTTGCGTTGACGCGAGCAGGCGTTATAAAGGGGCACTTTCTTTTGAATCATAAACCATGTTATACATTGGGGGAAGATTGGGAGGGGCAAAAAAGTGGGGAAATTTTTTTAGATGGGGAAAAATACTTTGATTTTGGGAAAAAATTGGGAAAATTTGGGGGAAGGGGGAAGGTGGGGGGGAAGGGGGGGGGGAGAAGATTGGGAGGGGCAAAAAAGTGGGGAAAACTTTTTAGATGGTGAAAAATACTTTGATTTTGGGAGAAAATGGGGAAAATTTGGGGGAGGTGGGGGGGAAGGGGGGGGGAAGATTGGGAGGGGGGAAAAAAGTGGGGAAATTTTTTTAGATGGGGAAAAATACTTTGATTTTGGGAGAAAATGGGGAAAATTTGGTGGAAGGGGAGAGGTGGGGGGGAAGGGGGGTGGGAGATTGGGAGGGGGGAAAAAAGTGGGGAAAACTTTTTTGATGGGGAAAAATACTTTGATTTTGGGAGAAAATGGGGAAAATTTGGGGGAAGGGGGGAGGTGGGGGGGAAGGGAGGGGGAAGATTGGGAGGGGGGAAAAAAGTGGGGAAATTTTTTTAGATGGGGAAAAATTCTTTGATTTTGGGAGAAAATGGGGAAATTTTGGGGGAAGGGGGGAGGTGGGGGGAAAGGGGGGGGAAGATTGGGAGGGGGGAAAAAAGTGGGGAAAACTTTTTAGATGGGGAAAAATACTTTGATTTTGGGAGAAAATGGGGAAAATTTGGGGGAAGGGGAGAGGTGGGGGGGAAGGGGGGGGGAAGATTGGGAGGGGGGAAAAAAGTGGGGAAAACTTTTTAGATGGGGAAAAATACTTTGATTTTGGGAGAAAATGGGGAAAATTTGGGGGAAGGGGAGAGGTGGGGGGGAAGAGGGGGGGAAGGGGGGGGAAGATTGGGATGGGGGAAAAAAGTGGCGAAAACTTTTAAAATAGGGAAAAATACTTTGATTTTGGGAGAAAATGGGGAAAATTTGGGGGAAGGGGAGAGGTGGGGGGGAAGAGGGGGGGAATGGGGGGGGAAGATTGGGAGGGGGGAAAAAAGTGGGGAAAACTTTTTAGATGGGGAAAAATACTTTGATTTTGGGAGAAAATGGGGAAAATTTGGGGGAAGGGGAGAGGTGGGGGGGAAGAGGGGGGGAAGGGGGGGGAAGATTGGGAGGGGGGAAAAAAGTGGGGAAAACTTTTTAGATGGGGAAAAATACTTTGATTTTAAGAGAAAATGGGGAAAATTTGGGGGAAGGGGGGAGGTGGGGGGGAAGGGGGGGGGAAGATTGGGAGGGGGGAAAAAAGTGGGGAAAACTTTTTAGATGGGGAAAAATACTTTGATTTTAAGAGAAAATGGGGAAAATTGGGGGGAAGGGGGGAGGTGGGGGGGAAGGGGGGGGGAAGATTGGGAGGGGGGAAAAAAGTGGGGAAAACTTTTTAGATGGGGAAAAATACTTTGATTTTAAGAGAAAATGGGGAAAATTTGGGGAAAGGGGGGAGGTGGGGGGGAAGGGGGGTGGGAGATTGGGAGGGGGGAAAAAAGTGGGGAAAACTTTTTAGATGGGGAAAAATACTTTGATTTTGGGAGAAAATGGGGAAAATTTGGGGGAAGGGGAGAGGTGGGGGGGAAGAGGGGGGGAAGGGGGGGGAAGATTGGGAGGGGGGAAAAAAGTGGGGAAAACTTTTTAGATGGGGAAAAATACTTTGATTTTAAGAGAAAATGGGGAAAATTTGGGGAAAGGGGGGAGGTGGGGGGGAAGGGGGGGGGAAGATTGGGAGGGGGGAAAAAAGTGGGGAAAACTTTTTAGATGGGGAAAAATACTTTGATTTTAAGAGAAAATGGGGAAAATTTGGGGAAAGCGGGAAGGTGGGGGGGAAGGGGGGGAAAGATTGGGAGGGGGGAAAAAAGTGGGGAAATTTTTTTAGATGGGGTAAAATACTTTGATTTTGGGAGAAAATGGGGAAAATTCTGGGGAAGGGGGGAGATGGGGGGGAAGGGGGGGGGGGAGATTGGGAGGGGGGAAAAAAGTGGGGAAATTTTTTTAGATGGGGAAAAATACTTTGATTTTAAGAGAAAATGGGGAAAATTTGGGGAAAGCGGGAAGGTGGGGGGGAAGGGGGGGAAAGATTGGGAGGGGGGAAAAAAGTGGGGAAATTTTTTTAGATGGGGTAAAATACTTTGATTTTGGGAGAAAATGGGGAAAATTTGGGGGATGGCGGGAGGTGGGGGGGAAGGGGGGGGGGGAGATTTGGAGGGGGGAAAAAAGTGGGGAAAACTTTTTAGATGGGGAAAAATACTTTGATTTTAAGAGAAAATGGGGAAAATTTGGGGGAAGGGGGGAGGTGGGGGGGAAGGGGGGGGGAAGATTGGGAGGGGGGAAAAAAGTGGGGAAAACTTTTTAGATGGGGAAAAATACTTTGATTTTAAGAGAAAATGGGGAAAATTTGGGGAAAGGGGGGAGGTGGGGGGGAAGGGGGGGGAAGATTGGGAGGGGGGAAAAAAGTGGGGAAATTTTTTTAGATGGGGAAAAATACTTTGATTTTGGGAGAAAATGGGGAAAATTTGGTGGAAGGGGAGAGGTGGGGGGGAAGGGGGGGGAAGGGGGGTGGGAGATTGGGAGGTGGGAAAAAAGTGGGGAAAACTTTTTTGATGGGGAAAAATACTTTGATTTTGGGAGAAAATGGGGAAAATTTGGGGGAAGGGGGGAGGTGGGGGGGAAGGGAGGGGGAAGATTGGGAGGGGGGAAAAAAGTGGGGAAATTTTTTTAGATGGGGAAAAATACTTTGATTTTGGGAGAAAATGGGGAAATTTTGGGGAAGGGGGGAGGTGGGGGGAAAGGGGGGGGAAGATTGGGAGGGGGGAAAAAAGTGGGGAAAACTTTTTAGATGGGGAAAAATACTTTGATTTTGGGAGAAAATGGGGAAAATTTGGGGGAAGGGGAGAGGTGGGGGGGAAGGGGGGGGGGAAGATTGGGAGGGGGGAAAAAAGTGGGGAAAACTTTTTAGATGGGGAAAAATACTTTGATTTTGGGAGAAAATGGGGAAATTTTGGGGGAAGGGGGGAGGTGGGGGGGAAGGGGGGGGAAGGTTGGGAGGGGGGAAAAAAGTGGGGAAAACTTTTTAGATGGGGAAAAATACTTTGATTTTGGGAGAAAATGGGGAAAATTTGGGGGAAGGGGAGAGGTGGGGGGGAAGAGGGGGGGAAGGGGGGGGAAGATTGGGAGGGGGGAAAAAAGTGGGGAAAACTTTTTAGATGGGGAAAAATACTTTGATTTTAAGAGAAAATGGGGAAAATTTGGGGAAAGGGGGGAGGTGGGGGGGAAGGGGGGGGGAAGATTGGGAGGGGGGAAAAAAGTGGGGAAAACTTTTTAGATGGGGAAAAATACTTTGATTTTAAGAGAAAATGGGGAAAATTTGGGGAAAGCGGGAAGGTGGGGGGGAAGGGGGGGAAAGATTGGGAGGGGGGAAAAAAGTGGGGAAATTTTTTTAGATGGGGTAAAATACTTTGATTTTGGGAGAAAATGGGGAAAATTCTGGGGAAGGGGGGAGATGGGGGGGAAGGGGGGGGGGGAGATTGGGAGGGGGGAAAAAAGTGGGGAAATTTTTTTAGTTGGGGAAAAATACTTTTATTTTAAGAGAAAATGGGGAAAATTTGGGGAAAGCGGGAAGGTGGGGGGGAAGGGGGGGAAAGATTGGGAGGGGGGAAAAAAGTGGGGAAATTTTTTTAGATGGGGTAAAATACTTTGATTTTGGGAGAAAATGGGGAAAATTCTGGGGAAGGGGGGAGATGGGGGGGAAGGGGGGGGGGGAGATTGGGAGGGGGGAAAAAAGTGGGGAAATTTTTTTAGATGGGGAAAAATACTTTGATTTTGGGAGAAAATGGGGAAAATTTGGGGGAAGGGGAGAGGTGGGGGGGAAGAGGGGGGGAAGGGGGGGGAAGATTGGGAGGGGGGAAAAAAGTGGGGAAAACTTTTTAGAAGGGGAAAAATACTTTGATTTTAAGAGAAAATGGGGAAAATTTGGGGGAAGGGGGGAGATGGGGGGGAAGGGGGGGGGGAAGATTGGGAGGGGGGAAAAAAGTTGGGAAAACTTTTTAGATGGGGAAAAATACTTTGATTTTGGGAGAAAATGGGGAAAATTTGTGGGAAGGGGGAAGGTGGTGGGGAAGGGGGGAAGAAGATTGGGAGGGGGGAAAAAAGTGGGGAAATTTTTTTAGATGGGGAAAAATACTTTGATTTTGGGAGAAAATGGGGAAAATTTGGGGGAAGGGGAGAGGTGGGGGGGAAGAGGGGGGGAAGGGGGGGGAAGATTGGGAGGGGGGAAAAAAGTGGGGAAAACTTTTTAGATGGGGAAAAATACTTTGATTTTGGGAGAAAATGGGGAAAATCTGGGGGAAGGGGAGAGGTGGGGGGGAAGGGGGGGGGAAGATTGGGAGGGGGGAAAAAAGTGGGGAAATTTTTTTAGATGGGGAAAAATACTTTGATTTTGGGAGAAAATGGGGAAAATTTGGGGGAAGTGGAGAGGTTGTGGGTAAGGGGGGGGGAAGATTGGGAGGGGGGAAAAAAGTGGGGAAAACTTTTTAGATGGGGAAAAATACTTTGATTTTGGGAGAAAATGGGGAAAATTTGGGGGAAGGGGAGAGGTGGGGGGGAAGAGGGGGGGACGGGGGGGGAAGGGGGGGGAAGATTGGGAGGGGGGAAAAAAGTGGGGAAAACTTTTTAGAAGGGGAAAAATACTTTGATTTTAAGAGAAAATGGGGAAAATCTGGGGGAAGGGGAGAGGTGGGGGGGAAGGGGGGGGGAAGATTGGGAGGGGGGAAAAAAGTGGGGAAAACTTTTTAGATGGGGAAAAATACTTTGATTTTGGGAGAAAATGGGGAAAATCTGGGGGAAGGGGAGAGGTGGGGGGGAAGGGGGGGGGAAGATTGGGAGGGGGGAAAAAAGTGGGGAAAACTTTTTAGATGGGGAAAAATACTTTGATTTTGGGAGAAAATGGGGAAAATTTGGGGGAAGTGGAGAGGTTGTGGGGAAGGGGGGGGGAAGATTGGGAGGGGGGAAAAAAGTGGGGAAAACTTTTTAGATGGGGAAAAATACTTTGATTTTGGGAGAAAATAGGGAAAATTTGGGGGAAGGGGAGAGGTGGGGGGGAAGAGGGGGGGAAGGGGGGGAAGATTGGGATGGGGGAAAAAAGTGGCGAAAACTTTTTAAATGGGGAAAAATACTTTGATTTTGGGAGAAAATGGGGAAAATATGGGGGAAGGGGGAAGGTGGGGGGGAAGGGGGGGGGAAGATTGGGAGGGGGGAAAAAAGTGGGGAAAACTTTTTAGATGGGGAAAAATACTTTGATTTTAAGAGAAAATGGGGAAAATTTGGGGAAAGGGGGGAGGTGGGGGGGAAGGGGGGGGGAAGATTGGGAGGGGGTAAAAAAGTGGGGAAAACTTTTTAGATGGGGAAAAATACTTTGATTTTAAGAGAAAATGGGGAAAATTTGGGGAAAGGGGGGAGGTGGGGGGGAAGGGGGGGGAAGATTGGGAGGGGGGAAAAAAGTGGGGAAATTTTTTTAGATGGGGAAAAATACTTTGATTTTGGGAGAAAATGGGGAAAATTTGGGGGAAGGGGGGAGATGGGGGGGAAGGGGGGGGGGGAGATTGGGAGGGGGGAAAAAAGTGGGGAAATTTTTTTAGATGGGGAAAAATACTTTGATTTTGGGAGAAAATGGGGAAAATTTGGGGGAAGGGGAGAGGTGGGGGGGAAGAGGGGGGGAAGGGGGGGGAAGATTGGGAGGGGGGAACAAAGTGGGGAAAACTTTTTAGATGGGGAAAAATAATTTGATTTTGGGAGAAAAAGGGGAAAATTTGGGGGAAGGGGGGAGATGGGGGGGAAGGGGGGGGGAAGATTGGGAGGGGGGAACAAAGTGGGGAAAACTTTTTAGATGGGGAAAAATACTTTGATTTTGGGAGAAAATGGGGAAAATTTGGGGGAAGGGGGAAGGTGGTGGGGAAGGGGGGAAAAAAGTGGGGAAATTTTTTTAGAAGGGGAAAAATACTTTGATTTTGGGAGAAAATGGGGAAAATTTGGGGGAAGTGGAGAGGTTGTGGGGAAGGGGGGGGGAAGATTGGGAGGGGGGAAAAAAGTGGGGAAAACTTTTTAGATGGGGAAAAATACTTTGATTTTGGGAGAAAATAGGGAAAATTTGGGGGAAGGGGAGAGGTGGGGGGGAAGAGGGGGGGAAGGGGGGGAAGATTGGGATGGGGGAAAAAAGTGGCGAAAACTTTTTAAATGGGGAAAAATACTTTGATTTTGGGAGAAAATGGGGAAAATATGGGGGAAGGGGGAAGGTGGGGGGGAAGGGGGGGGGAAGATTGGGAGGGGGGAAAAAAGTGGGGAAAACTTTTTAGATGGGGAAAAATACTTTGATTTTAAGAGAAAATGGGGAAAATTTGGGGAATGGGGGGAGGTGGGGGGGAAGGGGGGGGGAAGATTGGGAGGGGGGAAAAAAGTGGGGAAAACTTTTTAGATGGGGAAAAATACTTTGATTTTGGGAGAAAATGGGGAAAATTTGGGGAAAGGGGGAAGGTGGTGGGGAAGGGGGGAAGAAGATTGGGAGGGGGGAAAAAAGTGGGGAAATTTTTTTAGATGGGGAAAAATACTTTGATTTTGGGAGAAAACGGGGAAAATTTGGGGGAAGGGGAGAGGTGGGGGGGAAGAGGGGGGGAAGGGGGGGGAAGATTGGGAGGGGGGAAAAAAGTGGGGAAAACTTTTTAGATGGGGAAAAATACTTTGATTTTGGGAGAAAATGGGGAAAATCTGGGGGAAGGGGAGAGGTGGGGGGGAAGGGGGGGGGAAGATTGGGAGGGGGGAAAAAAGTGGGGAAAACTTTTTAGATGGGGAAAAATACTTTGATTTTGGGAGAAAATGGGGAAAATTTGGGGGAAGTGGAGAGGTTGTGGGGAAGGGGGGGGGGAAGATTGGGAGGGGGGAAAAAAGTGGGGAAAACTTTTTAGATGGGGAAAAATACTTTGATTTTGGGAGAAAATGGGGAAAATCTGGGGGAAGGGGAGAGGTGGGGGGGAAGGGGGGGGGAAGGGGGGGGAAGATTGGGATGGGGGAAAAAAGTGGCGAAAACTTTTTAAATGGGGAAAAATACTTTGATTTTGGGAGAAAATGGGGAAAATATGGGGGAAGGGGGAAGGTGGGGGGGAAGGGGGGGGGGGAAGATTGGGAGGGGGGAAAAAAGTGGGGAAAACTTTTTAGATGGGGAAAAATACTTTGATTTTAAGAGAAAATGGGGAAAATTTGGGGGAAGGGGGGAGGTGGGGGGGAAGGGGGGGGGAAGATTGGGAGGGGGGAAAAAAGTGGGGAAAACTTTTTAGATGGGGAAAAATACTTTGATTTTGGAGAAAATGGGGAAAATCTGGGGGAAGGGGAGAGGTGGGGGGGAAGGGGGGGGGAAGATTGGGAGGGGGGAAAAAAGTGGGGAAAACTTTTTAGATGGGGAAAAATACTTTGATTTTGGGAGAAAATGGGGAAAATTTGGGGGAAGTGGAGAGGTTGTGGGGAAGGGGGGGGGAAGATTGGGAGGGGGGAAAAAAGTGGGGAAAACTTTTTAGATGGGGAAAAATACTTTGATTTTGGGAGAAAATGGGGAAAATTTGGGGGAAGGGGAGAGGTGGGGGGGAAGAGGGGGGGAAGGGGGGGGAAGATTGGGATGGGGGAAAAAAGTGGCGAAAACTTTTTAAATGGGGAAAAATACTTTGATTTTGGGAGAAAATGGGGAAAATATGGGGGAAGGGGGAAGGTGGGGGGGAAGGGGGGGGGAAGATTGGGAGGGGGGAAAAAAGTGGGGAAAACTTTTTAGATGGGGAAAAATACTTTGATTTTAAGAGAAAATGGGGAAAATTTGGGGGAAGGCGGGAGGTGGGGGGGAAGGGGGGGGGAAGATTGGGAGGGGGGAAAAAAGTGGGGAAAACTTTTTAGATGGGGAAAAATACTTTGATTTTAAGAGAAAATGGGGAAAATTTGGGGAATGGGGGGAGGTGGGGGGGGAAGGGGGGGGGGAAGATTGGGAGGGGGGAAAAAAGTGGGGAAAACTTTTTAGATGGGGAAAAATACTTTGATTTTGGGAGAAAATGGGGAAAATTTGGGGGAAGTGGAGAGGTTGTGGGGAAGGGGGGGGGGAAGATTGGGAGGGGGGAAAAAAGTGGGGAAAACTTTTTAGATGGGGAAAAATACTTTGATTTTGGGAGAAAATGGGGAAAATTTGGGGGAAGGGGAGAGGTGGGGGGGAAGGGGGGGGGAAGGGGGGGGAAGATTGGGATGGGGGAAAAAAGTGGCGAAAACTTTTTAAATGGGGAAAAATACTTTGATTTTGGGAGAAAATGGGGAAAATATGGGGGAAGGGGGAAGGTGGGGGGGAAGGGGGGGGGGGAAGATTGGGAGGGGGGAAAAAAGTGGGGAAAACTTTTTAGATGGGGAAAAATACTTTGATTTTAAGAGAAAATGGGGAAAATTTGGGGGAAGGGGGGAGGTGGGGGGGAAGGGGGGGGGAAGATTGGGAGGGGGGAAAAAAGTGGGGAAAACTTTTTAGATGGGGAAAAATACTTTGATTTTGGAGAAAATGGGGAAAATCTGGGGGAAGGGGAGAGGTGGGGGGGAAGGGGGGGGGAAGATTGGGAGGGGGGAAAAAAGTGGGGAAAACTTTTTAGATGGGGAAAAATACTTTGATTTTGGGAGAAAATGGGGAAAATTTGGGGGAAGTGGAGAGGTTGTGGGGAAGGGGGGGGGAAGATTGGGAGGGGGGAAAAAAGTGGGGAAAACTTTTTAGATGGGGAAAAATACTTTGATTTTGGGAGAAAATGGGGAAAATTTGGGGGAAGGGGAGAGGTGGGGGGGAAGAGGGGGGGAAGGGGGGGGAAGATTGGGATGGGGGAAAAAAGTGGCGAAAACTTTTTAAATGGGGAAAAATACTTTGATTTTGGGAGAAAATGGGGAAAATATGGGGGAAGGGGGAAGGTGGGGGGGAAGGGGGGGGGAAGGTTGGGGGGGGGGAAAAAAGTGGGGAAAACTTTTTAGATGGGGAAAAATACTTTGATTTTAAGAGAAAATGGGGAAAATTTGGGGGAAGGGGGGAGGTGGGGGGGGAGGGGGGGGGAAGATTGGGAGGGGGGAAAAAAGTGGGGAAAACTTTTTAGATGGGGAAAAATACTTTGATTTTAAGAGAAAATGGGGAAAATTTGGGGAATGGGGGGAGGTGGGGGGGAAGGGGGGGGGAAGATTGGGAGGGGGGAAAAAAGTGGGGAAAACTTTTTAGATGGGGAAAAATACTTTGATTTTAAGAGAAAATGGGGAAAATTTTGGGGGAAGGGGAGAGGTGGGGGGGAAGGGGGGGGAAGATTGGGAGGGGGGAAAAAAGTGGGGAAAGTAGTAGTCTAGCGTAGCCGCTAAACTACTTGATAACTGGGATGTTTTTCTTGCGTTGACGCGAGCAGGCGTTATAAAGGGGCACTTTCTTTTGAATCGCAAACCATGTTACACAAACCTAGCGTAGCCGCTAAACCACTTGAAAACTGGGATGTTTTTCTTGCGTTGACGCGAGCAGGCGTTATAAAGGGGCACTTTCTTTTGAATCACAAACCATGTTATACAAACCTAGCGTAGCCGCTAAACTACTTGAAAACTGGGATGTTTTTCTTGCGTTGACGCGAGCAGGCGTTATAAAGGGGCACTTTCTTTTGATCGCAAACCATGTTACACAAACCTAGCGTAGCCGCTAAACCACTTGAAAACTGGGATGTTTTTCTTGCGTTGACGCGAGCAGGCGTTATAAAGGGGCACTTTCTTTTGAATCACAAACCATGTTATACAAACCTAGCGTAGCCGCTAAACTACTTGAAAACTGGGATGTTTTTCTTGCGTTGACGCGAGCAGGCGTTATAAAGGGGCACTTTCTTTTGAATCGCAAACCATGTTACACAAACCTAGCGTAGCCGCTAAACCACTTGAAAACTGGGATGTTTTTCTTGCGTTGACGCGAGCAGGCGTTATAAAGGGGCACTTTCTTTTGAATCACAAACCATGTTATACAAACCTAGCGTAGCCGCTAAACCACTTGAAAACTGGGATGTTTTTCTTGCGTTGACGCGAGCAGGCGTTATAAAGGGGCACTTTCTTTTGAATCACAAACCATGTTACACAAACCTAGCGTAGCCGCTAAACCACTTGAAAACTGGGATGTTTTTCTTGCGTTGACGCGAGCAGGCGTTATAAAGGGGCACTTTCTTTTGAATCATAAACCATGTTATACATTGGGGGAAGATTGGGAGGGGCAAAAAAGTGGGGAAATTTTTTTAGATGGGGAAAAATACTTTGATTTTGGGAAAAAATTGGGAAAATTTGGGGGAAGGGGGAAGGTGGGGGGGAAGGGGGGGGGGAGAAGATTGGGAGGGGCAAAAAAGTGGGGAAAACTTTTTAGATGGTGAAAAATACTTTGATTTTGGGAGAAAATGGGGAAAATTTGGGGGAGGTGGGGGGGAAGGGGGGGGGAAGATTGGGAGGTGGGAAAAAAGTGGGGAAATTTTTTTAGATGGGGAAAAATACTTTGATTTTGGGAGAAAATGGGGAAAATTTGGTGGAAGGGGAGAGGTGGGGGGGAAGGGGGGTGGGAGATTGGGAGGGGGGAAAAAAGTGGGGAAAACTTTTTTGATGGGGAAAAATACTTTGATTTTGGGAGAAAATGGGGAAAATTTGGGGGAAGGGGGGAGGTGGGGGGGAAGGGAGGGGGAAGATTGGGAGGGGGGAAAAAAGTGGGGAAATTTTTTTAGATGGGGAAAAATTCTTTGATTTTGGGAGAAAATGGGGAAATTTTGGGGGAAGGGGGGAGGTGGGGGGAAAGGGGGGGGAAGATTGGGAGGGGGGAAAAAAGTGGGGAAAACTTTTTAGATGGGGAAAAATACTTTGATTTTGGGAGAAAATGGGGAAAATTTGGGGGAAGGGGAGAGGTGGGGGGGAAGGGGGGGGGAAGATTGGGAGGGGGGAAAAAAGTGGGGAAAACTTTTTAGATGGGGAAAAATACTTTGATTTTGGGAGAAAATGGGGAAAATTTGGGGGAAGGGGAGAGGTGGGGGGGAAGAGGGGGGGAAGGGGGGGGAAGATTGGGATGGGGGAAAAAAGTGGCGAAAACTTTTAAAATAGGGAAAAATACTTTGATTTTGGGAGAAAATGGGGAAAATTTGGGGGAAGGGGAGAGGTGGGGGGGAAGAGGGGGGGAATGGGGGGGGAAGATTGGGAGGGGGGAAAAAAGTGGGGAAAACTTTTTAGATGGGGAAAAATACTTTGATTTTGGGAGAAAATGGGGAAAATTTGGGGGAAGGGGAGAGGTGGGGGGGAAGAGGGGGGGAAGGGGGGGGAAGATTGGGAGGGGGGAAAAAAGTGGGGAAAACTTTTTAGATGGGGAAAAATACTTTGATTTTAAGAGAAAATGGGGAAAATTTGGGGGAAGGGGGGAGGTGGGGGGGAAGGGGGGGGGAAGATTGGGAGGGGGGAAAAAAGTGGGGAAAACTTTTTAGATGGGGAAAAATACTTTGATTTTAAGAGAAAATGGGGAAAATTTGGGGAAAGGGGGGAGGTGGGGGGGAAGGGGGGGGAAGATTGGGAGGGGGGAAAAAAGTGGGGAAATTTTTTTAGATGGGGAAAAATACTTTGATTTTGGGAGAAAATGGGGAAAATTTGGTGGAAGGGGAGAGGTGGGGGGGAAGGGGGGGGAAGGGGGGTGGGAGATTGGGAGGGGGGAAAAAAGTGGGGAAAACTTTTTTGATGGGGAAAAATACTTTGATTTTGGGAGAAAATGGGGAAAATTTGGGGGAAGGGGGGAGGTGGGGGGGAAGGGAGGGGGAAGATTGGGAGGGGGGAAAAAAGTGGGGAAATTTTTTTAGATGGGGAAAAATACTTTGATTTTGGGAGAAAATGGGGAAATTTTGGGGAAGGGGGGAGGTGGGGGGAAAGGGGGGGGAAGATTGGGAGGGGGGAAAAAAGTGGGGAAAACTTTTTAGATGGGGAAAAATAATTTGATTTTGGGAGAAAATGGGGAAAATTTGGGGGAAGGGGAGAGGTGGGGGGGAAGGGGGGGGGGAAGATTGGGAGGGGGGAAAAAAGTGGGGAAAACTTTTTAGATGGGGAAAAATACTTTGATTTTGGGAGAAAATGGGGAAAATTTGGGGGAAGGGGGGAGGTGGGGGGGAAGGGGGGGGAAGGTTGGGAGGGGGGAAAAAAGTGGGGAAAACTTTTTAGATGGGGAAAAATACTTTGATTTTGGGAGAAAATGGGGAAAATTTGGGGGAAGGGGAGAGGTGGGGGGGAAGAGGGGGGGGAAGGGGGGGGGAAGATTGGGATGGGGGAAAAAAGTGGGGAAAACTTTTTAGATGGGGAAAAATACTTTGATTTTAAGAGAAAATGGGGAAAATTTGGGGAAAGGGGGGAGGTGGGGGGGAAGGGGGGGGGAAGATTGGGAGGGGGGAAAAAAGTGGGGAAAACTTTTTAGATGGGGAAAAATACTTTGATTTTGGGAGAAAATGGGGAAAATTTGGGGAAAGCGGGAAGGTGGGGGGGAAGGGGGGGAAAGATTGGGAGGGGGGAAAAAAGTGGGGAAATTTTTTTAGATGGGGTAAAATACTTTGATTTTGGGAGAAAATGGGGAAAATTCTGGGGAAGGGGGGAGATGGGGGGGAAGGGGGGGGGGGAGATTGGGAGGGGGGAAAAAAGTGGGGAAATTTTTTTAGATGGGGAAAAATACTTTGATTTTAAGAGAAAATGGGGAAAATTTGGGGAAAGCGGGAAGGTGGGGGGGAAGGGGGGGAAAGATTGGGAGGGGGGAAAAAAGTGGGGAAATTTTTTTAGATGGGGTAAAATACTTTGATTTTGGGAGAAAATGGGGAAAATTCTGGGGAAGGGGGGAGATGGGGGGGAAGGGGGGGGGGGAGATTGGGAGGGGGGAAAAAAGTGGGGAAATTTTTTTAGATGGGGAAAAATACTTTGATTTTGGGAGAAAATGGGGAAAATTTGGGGGAAGGGGAGAGGTGGGGGGGAAGAGGGGGGGAAGGGGGGGGAAGATTGGGAGGGGGGAAAAAAGTGGGGAAAACTTTTTAGATGGGGAAAAATACTTTGATTTTAAGAGAAAATGGGGAAAATTTGGGGGAAGGGGGGAGATGGGGGGGAAGGGGGGGGGGAAGATTGGGAGGGGGGAAAAAAGTTGGGAAAACTTTTTAGATGGGGAAAAATACTTTGATTTTGGGAGAAAATGGGGAAAATTTGGGGGAAGGGGGAAGGTGGTGGGGAAGGGGGGAAGAAGATTGGGAGGGGGGAAAAAAGTGGGGAAATTTTTTTAGATGGGGAAAAATACTTTGATTTTGGGAGAAAATGGGGAAAATTTGGGGGAAGGGGAGAGGTGGGGGGGAAGAGGGGGGGAAGGGGGGGGAAGATTGGGAGGGGGGAAAAAAGTGGGGAAAACTTTTTAGATGGGGAAAAATACTTTGATTTTGGGAGAAAATGGGGAAAATCTGGGGGAAGGGGAGAGGTGGGGGGGAAGGGGGGGGGAAGATTGGGAGGGGGGAAAAAAGTGGGGAAAACTTTTTAGATGGGGAAAAATACTTTGATTTTGGGAGAAAATGGGGAAATTTTGGGGAAGGGGGGAGGTGGGGGGAAAGGGGGGGGGAAGATTGGGAGGGGGGAAAAAAGTGGGGAAAACTTTTTAGATGGGGAAAAATACTTTGATTTTGGGAGAAAATGGGGAAAATTTGGGGGAAGGGGAGAGGTGGGGGGGAAGGGGGGGGGGAAGATTGGGAGGGGGGAAAAAAGTGGGGAAAACTTTTTAGATGGGGAAAAATACTTTGATTTTGGGAGAAAATGGGGAAAATTTGGGGGAAGGGGGGAGGTGGGGGGGAAGGGGGGGGAAGGTTGGGAGGGGGGAAAAAAGTGGGGAAAACTTTTTAGATGGGGAAAAATACTTTGATTTTGGGAGAAAATGGGGAAAATTTGGGGGAAGGGGAGAGGTGGGGGGGAAGAGGGGGGGAAGGGGGGGGAAGATTGGGAGGGGGGAAAAAAGTGGGGAAAACTTTTTAGATGGGGAAAAATACTTTTTTGATTTTGATTTTGATTTTGGGAGAAAATGTTAGGTTAGGTTAGGTTAGGTTAGGTTAGGTTAGGTTAGGTTAGGTTAGGTTAGGTTAGGTTAGGTTAGGTTAGGTTAGGTTAGGTTAGGTTAGGTTAGGTTAGGTTAGGTTAGGTTAGGTTAGGTTAGGTTAGGTTAGGTTAGGTTAGGTTAGGTTAGGTTAGGTTAGGTTAGGTTAGGTTAGGTTAGGTTAGGTTAGGTTAGGTTAGGTTAGGTTAGGTTAGGTTAGGTTAGGTTAGGTTAGGTTAGGTTAGGTTAGGTTAGGTTAGGTTAGGTTAGGTTAGGTTAGGTTAGGTTAGGTTAGGTTAGGTTAGGTTAGGTTAGGTTAGGTTAGGTTAGGTTAGGTTAGGTTAGGTTAGGTTAGGTTAGGTTAGGTTAGGTTAGGTTAGGTTAGGTTAGGTTAGGTTAGGTTAGGTTAGGTTAGGTTAGGTTAGGTTAGGTTAGGTTAGGTTAGGTTAGGTTAGGTTAGGTTAGGTTAGGTTAGGTTAGGTTAGGTTAGGTTAGGTTAGGTTAGGTTAGGTTAGGTTAGGTTAGGTTAGGTTAGGTTAGGTTAGGTTAGGTTAGGTTAGGTTAGGTTAGGTTAGGTTAGGTTAGGTTAGGTTAGGTTAGGTTAGGTTAGGTTAGGTTAGGTTAGGTTAGGTTAGGTTAGGTTAGGTTAGGTTAGGTTAGGTTAGGTTAGGTTAGGTTAGGTTAGGTTAGGTTAGGTTAG
Source organism: Limnephilus rhombicus (assembly GCA_929108145.2). NCBI lineage: Eukaryota > Metazoa > Arthropoda > Insecta > Trichoptera > Limnephilidae > Limnephilus > Limnephilus rhombicus. Next base: position 4,350 of record OV815296.1, on the reverse strand, counting down.
GTTAGGTTAGGTTAGGTTAGGTTAGGTTAGGTTAGGTTAGGTTAGGTTAGGTTAGGTTAGGTTAGGTTAGGTTAGGTTAGGTTAGGTTAGGTTAGGTTAGGTTAGGTTAGGTTAGGTTAGGTTAGGTTAGGTTAGGTTAGGTTAGGTTAGGTTAGGTTAGGTTAGGTTAGGTTAGGTTAGGTTAGGTTAGGTTAGGTTAGGTTAGGTTAGGTTAGGTTAGGTTAGGTTAGGTTAGGTTAGGTTAGGTTAGGTTAGGTTAGGTTAGGTTAGGTTAGGTTAGGTTAGGTTAGGTTAGGTTAGGTTAGGTTAGGTTAGGTTAGGTTAGGTTAGGTTAGGTTAGGTTAGGTTAGGTTAGGTTAGGTTAGGTTAGGTTAGGTTAGGTTAGGTTAGGTTAGGTTAGGTTAGGTTAGGTTAGGTTAGGTTAGGTTAGGTTAGGTTAGGTTAGGTTAGGTTAGGTTAGGTTAGGTTAGGTTAGGTTAGGTTAGGTTAGGTTAGGTTAGGTTAGGTTAGGTTAGGTTAGGTTAGGTTAGGTTAGGTTAGGTTAGGTTAGGTTAGGTTAGGTTAGGTTAGGTTAGGTTAGGTTAGGTTAGGTTAGGTTAGGTTAGGTTAGGTTAGGTTAGGTTAGGTTAGGTTAGGTTAGGTTAGGTTAGGTTAGGTTAGGTTAGGTTAGGTTAGGTTAGGTTAGGTTAGGTTAGGTTAGGTTAGGTTAGGTTAGGTTAGGTTAGGTTAGGTTAGGTTAGGTTAGGTTAGGTTAGGTTAGGTTAGGTTAGGTTAGGTTAGGTTAGGTTAGGTTAGGTTAGGTTAGGTTAGGTTAGGTTAGGTTAGGTTAGGTTAGGTTAGGTTAGGTTAGGTTAGGTTAGGTTAGGTTAGGTTAGGTTAGGTTAGGTTAGGTTAGGTTAGGTTAGGTTAGGTTAGGTTAGGTTAGGTTAGGTTAGGTTAGGTTAGGTTAGGTTAGGTTAGGTTAGGTTAGGTTAGGTTAGGTTAGGTTAGGTTAGGTTAGGTTAGGTTAGGTTAGGTTAGGTTAGGTTAGGTTAGGTTAGGTTAGGTTAGGTTAGGTTAGGTTAGGTTAGGTTAGGTTAGGTTAGGTTAGGTTAGGTTAGGTTAGGTTAGGTTAGGTTAGGTTAGGTTAGGTTAGGTTAGGTTAGGTTAGGTTAGGTTAGGTTAGGTTAGGTTAGGTTAGGTTAGGTTAGGTTAGGTTAGGTTAGGTTAGGTTAGGTTAGGTTAGGTTAGGTTAGGTTAGGTTAGGTTAGGTTAGGTTAGGTTAGGTTAGGTTAGGTTAGGTTAGGTTAGGTTAGGTTAGGTTAGGTTAGGTTAGGTTAGGTTAGGTTAGGTTAGGTTAGGTTAGGTTAGGTTAGGTTAGGTTAGGTTAGGTTAGGTTAGGTTAGGTTAGGTTAGGTTAGGTTAGGTTAGGTTAGGTTAGGTTAGGTTAGGTTAGGTTAGGTTAGGTTAGGTTAGGTTAGGTTAGGTTAGGTTAGGTTAGGTTAGGTTAGGTTAGGTTAGGTTAGGTTAGGTTAGGTTAGGTTAGGTTAGGTTAGGTTAGGTTAGGTTAGGTTAGGTTAGGTTAGGTTAGGTTAGGTTAGGTTAGGTTAGGTTAGGTTAGGTTAGGTTAGGTTAGGTTAGGTTAGGTTAGGTTAGGTTAGGTTAGGTTAGGTTAGGTTAGGTTAGGTTAGGTTAGGTTAGGTTAGGTTAGGTTAGGTTAGGTTAGGTTAGGTTAGGTTAGGTTAGGTTAGGTTAGGTTAGGTTAGGTTAGGTTAGGTTAGGTTAGGTTAGGTTAGGTTAGGTTAGGTTAGGTTAGGTTAGGTTAGGTTAGGTTAGGTTAGGTTAGGTTAGGTTAGGTTAGGTTAGGTTAGGTTAGGTTAGGTTAGGTTAGGTTAGGTTAGGTTAGGTTAGGTTAGGTTAGGTTAGGTTAGGTTAGGTTAGGTTAGGTTAGGTTAGGTTAGGTTAGGTTAGGTTAGGTTAGGTTAGGTTAGGTTAGGTTAGGTTAGGTTAGGTTAGGTTAGGTTAGGTTAGGTTAGGTTAGGTTAGGTTAGGTTAGGTTAGGTTAGGTTAGGTTAGGTTAGGTTAGGTTAGGTTAGGTTAGGTTAGGTTAGGTTAGGTTAGGTTAGGTTAGGTTAGGTTAGGTTAGGTTAGGTTAGGTTAGGTTAGGTTAGGTTAGGTTAGGTTAGGTTAGGTTAGGTTAGGTTAGGTTAGGTTAGGTTAGGTTAGGTTAGGTTAGGTTAGGTTAGGTTAGGTTAGGTTAGGTTAGGTTAGGTTAGGTTAGGTTAGGTTAGGTTAGGTTAGGTTAGGTTAGGTTAGGTTAGGTTAGGTTAGGTTAGGTTAGGTTAGGTTAGGTTAGGTTAGGTTAGGTTAGGTTAGGTTAGGTTAGGTTAGGTTAGGTTAGGTTAGGTTAGGTTAGGTTAGGTTAGGTTAGGTTAGGTTAGGTTAGGTTAGGTTAGGTTAGGTTAGGTTAGGTTAGGTTAGGTTAGGTTAGGTTAGGTTAGGTTAGGTTAGGTTAGGTTAGGTTAGGTTAGGTTAGGTTAGGTTAGGTTAGGTTAGGTTAGGTTAGGTTAGGTTAGGTTAGGTTAGGTTAGGTTAGGTTAGGTTAGGTTAGGTTAGGTTAGGTTAGGTTAGGTTAGGTTAGGTTAGGTTAGGTTAGGTTAGGTTAGGTTAGGTTAGGTTAGGTTAGGTTAGGTTAGGTTAGGTTAGGTTAGGTTAGGTTAGGTTAGGTTAGGTTAGGTTAGGTTAGGTTAGGTTAGGTTAGGTTAGGTTAGGTTAGGTTAGGTTAGGTTAGGTTAGGTTAGGTTAGGTTAGGTTAGGTTAGGTTAGGTTAGGTTAGGTTAGGTTAGGTTAGGTTAGGTTAGGTTAGGTTAGGTTAGGTTAGGTTAGGTTAGGTTAGGTTAGGTTAGGTTAGGTTAGGTTAGGTTAGGTTAGGTTAGGTTAGGTTAGGTTAGGTTAGGTTAGGTTAGGTTAGGTTAGGTTAGGTTAGGTTAGGTTAGGTTAGGTTAGGTTAGGTTAGGTTAGGTTAGGTTAGGTTAGGTTAGGTTAGGTTAGGTTAGGTTAGGTTAGGTTAGGTTAGGTTAGGTTAGGTTAGGTTAGGTTAGGTTAGGTTAGGTTAGGTTAGGTTAGGTTAGGTTAGGTTAGGTTAGGTTAGGTTAGGTTAGGTTAGGTTAGGTTAGGTTAGGTTAGGTTAGGTTAGGTTAGGTTAGGTTAGGTTAGGTTAGGTTAGGTTAGGTTAGGTTAGGTTAGGTTAGGTTAGGTTAGGTTAGGTTAGGTTAGGTTAGGTTAGGTTAGGTTAGGTTAGGTTAGGTTAGGTTAGGTTAGGTTAGGTTAGGTTAGGTTAGGTTAGGTTAGGTTAGGTTAGGTTAGGTTAGGTTAGGTTAGGTTAGGTTAGGTTAGGTTAGGTTAGGTTAGGTTAGGTTAGGTTAGGTTAGGTTAGGTTAGGTTAGGTTAGGTTAGGTTAGGTTAGGTTAGGTTAGGTTAGGTTAGGTTAGGTTAGGTTAGGTTAGGTTAGGTTAGGTTAGGTTAGGTTAGGTTAGGTTAGGTTAGGTTAGGTTAGGTTAGGTTAGGTTAGGTTAGGTTAGGTTAGGTTAGGTTAGGTTAGGTTAGGTTAGGTTAGGTTAGGTTAGGTTAGGTTAGGTTAGGTTAGGTTAGGTTAGGTTAGGTTAGGTTAGGTTAGGTTAGGTTAGGTTAGGTTAGGTTAGGTTAGGTTAGGTTAGGTTAGGTTAGGTTAGGTTAGGTTAGGTTAGGTTAGGTTAGGTTAGGTTAGGTTAGGTTAGGTTAGGTTAGGTTAGGTTAGGTTAGGTTAGGTTAGGTTAGGTTAGGTTAGGTTAGGTTAGGTTAGGTTAGGTTAGGTTAGGTTAGGTTAGGTTAGGTTAGGTTAGGTTAGGTTAGGTTAGGTTAGGTTAGGTTAGGTTAGGTTAGGTTAGGTTAGGTTAGGTTAGGTTAGGTTAGGTTAGGTTAGGTTAGGTTAGGTTAGGTTAGGTTAGGTTAGGTTAGGTTAGGTTAGGTTAGGTTAGGTTAGGTTAGGTTAGGTTAGGTTAGGTTAGGTTAGGTTAGGTTAGGTTAGGTTAGGTTAGGTTAGGTTAGGTTAGGTTAGGTTAGGTTAGGTTAGGTTAGGTTAGGTTAGGTTAGGTTAGGTTAGGTTAGGTTAGGTTAGGTTAGGTTAGGTTAGGTTAGGTTAGGTTAGGTTAGGTTAGGTTAGGTTAGGTTAGGTTAGGTTAGGTTAGGTTAGGTTAGGTTAGGTTAGGTTAGGTTAGGTTAGGTTAGGTTAGGTTAGGTTAGGTTAGGTTAGGTTAGGTTAGGTTAGGTTAGGTTAGGTTAGGTTAGGTTAGGTTAGGTTAGGTTAGGTTAGGTTAGGTTAGGTTAGGTTAG